>JAUMHG010000050.1:6757597-6779541 GCA_032359395.1 Enteromius anoplus
ATAAAGCAAAATGACAGTGAACAAAAATAATAAATTAGTCAATATGTGTCATGTTCAATACAGCAGCATCTTGGAGAACTCTAATCAGTTTGATAGCAGAAGGTATATCTTCACGACACGAGTGTGACGTCATTAACAATGGCCCTACAGTATGTTGTTGAACTAACGTGGTTCAAATGACGGAGATGCGACCGTGTGTAGCTAGTTCGTTTCCAAAACAATGCATCGTACTATGGTGGTTTATCAGCGAGTTACATCGTTGCTCGTGAAACGCACCCCAGAGCATTAAACTCCTACCTTTGTTGTTTAACCACACCTTAACCAGGTCGATATGATGAGTGAGTGAAGAGTGCATGGTGTTTTTAAGGTAAAGAATTATGATATATGCCTATATTATCTCATATAACAGTATTACATGTAAAACACATCTATCTATTTGCACTCTCATATAATTTGTATAACTAAATGTCAATTTTGGAAAGACGCCAGCATGGATAATGGGCTGGATTTTGCCTCAGTAAAAAGAGCGTGTTCAGTTTACTGTGAAATATAATATTCATAAACATCCCGGTTTTGTGAAATCCTCCGATATTACTTCTCTTAGTACAAAACTTGCTTTGCATTCAAAAAAATGAACACTTCTAGAACATTGGTGAGTAGCCTATAATGTGAGATGAAGCATACGTGTTTTTTTTTTTTTGCACAACTTGCTTAACAAGCGGCCTCAGTCATGAAATTAAAGTCTGCTATGAGATATGTGTATTTAGTTGTATTGTAAAACTGGCATCAAACCTTTGTACATTTTAAAACTCATTTACATGAGGGGCTTACAAATTGATAGAGTTGACTTCTGAGCAAATTCACGAATGCAGGCAGGTTGGTTGTTATACGAGTCAAGATCAACTGCAAAGCTTGAACTTCTGAAGCACTGCAAGTTTTTGTCTTTTTTAAAGTCCCATTTCCTGGACTTGGTTAAGCAGGCCTGAGTCAGCTCATCAGCTCATGATTTGAGCTAATGAATTTGTACATAACCTATTGAATTACGCTTAAAAGAGGTATTTATTCAGTACTTTATACATGCAAGATTAACCAGAACATCTTGATGTGCTATGGAGGTCATAAAGCCCTTGAAAAACGTTCTTGAAAATGCAAGATACCAAGGACATATGGCCAGCAAATATGCTGATCGGCTCATTAGGTCTGCCCAAGCAGAAAGTGACTGTGGTAAACCTTTTCTTGCTTTATTTATTTAATTAACTTTTTGTCTTTGATTTCTTTGATTCTTTGAATTTCACGCATTTTGTCTGTTGAAGTTGAGGCTGTTATCTTGCTGCTGTTCCTCCAATCACAAAAGGTCAAAAGCATTTCTCCTCAGGCATTTGTTCAGGTCTCTAAACAAGGTATTTTTTTTAAATTGTAGCCTACCAATGGAAGTGTAGATTGAGTCTTTCGTACTGTAAGAATATGAATTTATACCATGTTTTCAATTCTTTACAGGTTTGTACAAACATTCAGACCCTTGTTTCTAGTGTTAAATCTTTCCAGCCTTTCCTGCTCTGCATCAGGGAACATGAATAAACTATCCAGAAACTACATCATCGTGGACAAAAAGGCAATGAAAAGCAATATGTGAGTGTTTTCGACAGTGATGAACTCTTCAAAGTTCACTTCGCATTCAGCACATGGTACAGTGAAGCACTTTGCAGTTGCACCGCAGCAGACTTCAGGAACAAAGTTACTGAGAGGTACGTTTCTGATGAGTATTGATTTAACAGGTCAGGTTTAAAAATTCAGCATTTCCGTCATGTCCCGTGTACCAACAAATTGTGTTTGCACTGTCCATCACTGCCAATTAAATTGTTTTTTGGTTTTGTTTTTACTGTTCTACTTTTAGTTTTCACACAGGCTGTGTGGAATATAAGTAGTTTTGCGTCTAACTTATATTTCCTTCTTACAGTTTTAAATACATACTGAGCCAGAGGAATAAATAGAAAGCTTTACACTGGTGCTGGAAATTGAATTCTGGCTAGTGAATTCATCATTATTCCTCTCTTGCTAAAGGTCAAATTTAGCTCTATGTGGAGTTATTATTAACTCTATTTGGGAATTATTTCAGTTATTTAAATACCTATTTAGAGATCGGGATGATATAAAATCTATTAGGTTAAATTTAAAACAGTTTTGTAGTGTGTGATTACCAAATGAGACTTGACTTTTATGAGCATTTGTCAGATTTACAGTCGCTAAACAATTTTTAATCATTTCTGTGTAGCTTTAAAGTATTAAACCATTGGGCAATTATTTTTTTTTGGGTGAACTATACTTTTAAGAAAAACTTAAAAAGTGCTTTGCATTTCAAAAATTATTGCACTGCAAAAATACTTTTCTAGTTTAGATTTTTTGTCTTGTTTCCAGCCAAAATATCTACAAGTTATAAATCAATTAGGACTTAGGGAAGTCATTTGCGAGGTGGGACAAGCTACTGCATATTGAGATCCGCGAAGGTATAACGTACTACTGAATCATGCACAGGAATGAGTATTAAGAAAGTAATTTTGATTGTTTTATTTCTTTAAGCAAGTTTTTTTTACTTTATCGATACTTCAGTAGATAAGTGTTGCACGTCACATTATCAATTTTGTTTATTTTTTGGACCCACAAAAGAAAATATTTGCAATCTTCTAGTTGTCTTTCTTTCTATCTCTGCACCCAGCTTATAGTGATCCCCTTTTCACCCCCAGCTCTGTCTAATTTAATCTCACGCATCAATGACTTTTAATTAATATGATTGGCTGAAGGATTCTCGTACTGTTACATGGTATTTTTCTGCCTTTCTGACGGTGACAACTGCTATGGAAATAAACGGCAAACCTACAATACATAAACCAACAATACCCACTAAACCAGCAATCTCCCCACTGGGAGCAGATTTAAGCAATGTTGGCATTATTAGTCAAAGCATTGATATTCCCTACACTAGCTAGAGTGATACAGATGCAGTAATGCTAATCATGTTCCTGCTGGTGCTTCCTGCCTTTGTCTCTTGCTTATCTTTTCCCCACTTGCGATATCACCACACACACTGTTATGTGGGACTCTTGTACGGAGTGGGACGTCCTCTTCAGCCAGCTGTATTGAGAGCTCTGGCTGTTTATTTAAAATGTGCCAATGCCCAGTGCGGCTCCTCAAAGTCAGACAGAAAATGCAATAACCAAGACGAAGTCTCCACGTGTTTGTACAATTACGTGTGCGCGTTTTGATCGGTCACAGTGTAGCGGAGCCAAAAGTCACCCTATTTCCCTGCTGGCGTTCACGGGATCGATAGAGGTTAACTGTCAAGTAACCTTTTGTGTATGTGCGAGGGGTGTGTATTTTTGTTTTGTGTGTGTATGTGAACGGGAGGTTCTGGACAGTGTCTGGTACAGTGCGGTGTGCTGCTTTATAGCTGTGAGATGCCGGCTTACCCCATAATGATAAGAGAGTGCAGAGTAATTACAGGCGCTGCTCCAGCGAGCAGCCAAGGGCATCTGTGACTCCCCTTCCTGACTAAGGCCAAACTAGCAGGGCTTCCCTCAACCTTCATTAGGACTCCCCACCAGTCCCCTCTCTCTCTCTGCTGTCTCTCATTCTCTGCAGCTCTCAGCAGTTTTTCCCCTCTTAACTCGCTCTAATTTCTCATTGTTCTTTTCCCTCTCTTTATTTCTTCCTCCTTCATCAGATCTTCCCTCTTGGTCTGTCCTCTTTCTTATCTTACCCTGTTTCTTATACTTTCGACCTCTCTATTGCAGGGGTTTTCAATGTTTTCAACCATGGACCTCCCTATAAACACTGCATCATATACTTGGAAAGTAATCACAGCAGACCAAATCTGTAATAAAATGTAATACACATCTTGTCCTAAAAAAGTCTATGGTAATTCATATTTTTTATATGTGATCCCATAGGCATCTCTCTTTTCCCCCCCTCTTTTAATGTTTGAATGCAGTGCAGTTCTTGTGTCTTTAATTCAGTTGGCTAAATTAAATTCTGGTTTGCTTTATTTTTTTAAGTGTACAAACCAACATTTTTTTAAATGTTTTCCTTTCCAAAAGTAAACAAAATGATTCGATGTTCTATTTTACTTTCTGCACAGAAATGAAAGATTTATTAGTTTTTCCTCTTTTGACTTGGGATAAAGATGTATTAGTAGTGCTGCACTAAAATTGTATTTATTAATTAATTTATTTATTTTAACTGAAAGACAGTACCATATTTTGGTTTACACCAAAAGTTTTCATTAAACCAAATACCGTAAATAAATTTTGGTTATTACATTTGGGTAAGTGAACTCAGTATGCCATTCACTTCTTTTGTAAAGTTCTAAAATGAGCCACCTTAGCTGGAAATATTTTATTAATCATGGTTGTAATTTATTTAGATTTTGGCACAAAATATACACTGATATGGTCAAAATGCATCTTTGGAGAATGCTGATTAAATTTCACTGTTTGGGTCATTAACTTCGGCCCTCCAAAAACTATTTCAGACAAAACTAATGTTTTGGTGCATCACTAATTTTCAGATTGCAATTTTAAATCCCTACAGTTAGCCATAAACATTAGCTACTCCTTAAATCAAGAGGAAATAAGAGATATCTTATTGATTGATCATAATGGACCAGGACCAGCATGATCTATGAACATGATTGTTGATCTATTATCTGTGTCCTTATCTTAGTTCTTATCCTTTGCTCTGTACCGCAACAGCCATGTGACTTGCTCCAAAAAAACATCCATGAAAGCTTTTTGAAAACAATTCTATTTCTGATCCCACATTTCTATAACAAGACTCAACTGAGTGAACATTACTGAGCGTTTATGGGTATTAATCTTTTGGCAATCAACAATCCAATCAGTCAATCTTCTCTGTCTTCCTGTATTTGTATGCTTGACATGGCCTTGTCAGCATCATTGCGTGACCTCAAGGGACCGTCTTCTGAGATGACGGCCATGTCCAGTCAATTGTCATTTACTGTGAATTCACAAAATAAGAGAAGAAAAAAAGGATAAATGTCAACTAGCAAGTTTTGAAATACTGTAGCGCAGGCTGCTGAATGTACAAAACTTAAATGAGAGGTGGTTTTACATGCTGGTTTGGTTCCGGTATTTGCAGTGGAGGACGTGTTATATGTAACTATAAAGCAATCTGACTCTCTGGGATGACAGCCCAACAGTAATGGAGCCTTGCCCACTCATGACGTCAACACCGGCACTTAAGTGCTCAGAAATTACTGAGGTAAATGTCTACCTTTTCTGTCTGCCGCTCCTTATCCTCTGCCCCTTCTAAAACACACACACACACACACACACACACACTTACACTTCTTTTGTGTGTCTGCCTCTTGTTAGAGGTCAAACTCAATCTGTCCTTGTCAGGTTTAATCTAAGTATCCACAAATTCAATTTCAGCTGCTGTGTGAGAGAGGCTATTAAGGCATTCTTTGTCATTCGCAATGTCATTAAGCAGTGAGACGAGAGGGCATGAGGGTGTTTCCGATTCTGATGCATTTACTCATCTTTTTAGGGTAAATAAAGCCCAAGTGCTCTCTGTCAGCACCTAAAGGTGCCAGAATTCCTTTACTCTGAAAAATTATTTGTGAAACTGTGATACAATATAACTAATATTAAGGCTTAATTTCTTATTTTACATTTATCTGTGCATCAAAATATCACATTGGTCAAAAATAATTTATAAACTGTATTATTGTTTTCCAGAAGAAACACAGTTTAAACAAGATAATAGAAATAATTTGAATTTTTTTCTGTTCTAAGAAAAAATAAAGATACATTTTTACACAATTACACAACGTGTTTAAAATTTAACTGGAAATTAGGTGCTGGGCGACCGGCCAGAGGAGAACTGGACCCAACAAAGCCTGGTTCTCACAAGGTTTTTTCCCCCCCATTCTCTCATGGATGGGGTTTTGGTTCCTTGCCGCTGTCGCCTCTGGCTTGCTTAGTTTGGGACACCTGATTTCCAGTGATTATCGTCGTCTTGACTATAGAGACCGTCTCTGCATTTGATAAATAAAGTTTAATTCTCATCATTATACAGTACCATCACTCTGTTCTTCTATTTGGTAATGTTCAGTGCTTTGCTTCAATCTGTATTGTTAAAAGCGCTATATAAATAAAAATGATTTGACTTGGGAGATGAGCGCGTGCAGGCAGTGCTGAAGTGCTTGAACTTTTTCAAGCACAAGACAGTGGTTCCTCTCAAAATTTTCAGAGGCTCCTGGGGCGTACGGCAGCCACAGCCGTGGTAACGCTGCTGGGCTTGCCTCATACGAGACTGCTTCAGCACGATCGAGTCCCAAGATGGGCATGGCACCGTGGCACTCTCCGGATTGGCTTTTCCCGGAGTGTCACTGCCTGTTCAGCCCATGGTCAGACCCTGCCTTCCTATGGGCTGGAGCCCCTAGCAGGTGTCCAGGCATCCACGGGTTGGGGTGCCATATGCAACAGGCAAGCAGCCTCGGGTCCCTGGACAGGCGCTCGACTGCTTTTGCATATCAATTGCCTGGAGTTGTTAGCCGTGCTTCTGGCCCTGCGTCGCTTTCGACTGATGCTGCGCCACAGGCACATGCTGTTCCACACGGAAAACACTGCAGCTGTTGCGTACATCAACCATTAAGGTGGTCTACGCTTCCGCCACATGTCACAACTCACCCGCCATCTGCTCCTGTGCAGTCAGACACACCTGAAATCGCTGCACGCTGTTCACATTCCAGGGTCACTCAACCATGCACACGGCAGTTTTCACCCACCCTGGAGAATGCCGACTCCACCCCCAGGTAGTCCAGCTGATCTGGAGCCACTTCGGCGAGGTCAAGATAGACCTCTTTGCCTCCCCCGAAATCCTACTGCTGCCAGCTGTATTAGTCCCTCGACGAGGCACCCCTCGGCAGGGATGCCCTGGCTCTCAGCTGGCCTCCAGGGCCCAAGTACACCTTTCCCCCAGTGAGCCTCCTCGCATAGACCTTGTGCAAGATCAGGGAGGACGAGAAGCAGGTTCTGCTGGCAGCTGGCCCTCCTGGACCTGGGTTGCCGACCTAGTGCTTCTTGTGGCAGCCCCTCCCTGGAAAATCCCCTTGAGGAGAAACCTCCTCTCTCAGGTGATGGGCACGATTTTGGCACCCACGATTTGGCACCACCTGATCTTTGGAACCTGCATATCTGGCTCCTGGACGGGACACAGCAGACCTCACCGGCTTGCCAGCAGCTGTGATTAACACCATCTCTCAGTCTAGAGCCCCCTCAACAAGGCAGGCCTATGTTCTGAGATGGGGTCTGTTTGTCGACTGGTGCTCTTCTCGCCATGAGGACCCACATAAACGCTCGATTACAGTTGTGCTTTCCTTCCTGCAGGAAATGTTGGAGCGCAAGCTGTCCTTTTCAACTCTTAAAGTGTATGTGGCTGCCATAGCAGCATACCATGATGAAGTGGAGGGTGAATCCCTAGGTAAGCACCAACTCATAGTGAGGTTTCTCAGAGGTGCGTGTTGGGTTAATCCCCTGAGTCAGCCCTCTGTACACTCCTGGGACCTTGCCGTCACCCTAACTGGCCTGCGGCAAGCTCCTTTTGAGCCCCTAGCATCAGTCGAGATAAAATACCTGTCATTGAAGAGAGCACTCCTGATTGCTTTGGCCTCCATCAAAAGGTTAGGGGACCTACAAGCCTTCTCTGTCGAGGAAGAGTGCCTAGAGTTCGGCCCGGCTGATTCTCACGTTATCCTAAGACCCTGGCCCGCCTACGTGCCCAAGGTTCCTACCACACCCTTCCGAGATCAGGTAGTGAGCCTGCAAGCTCTGCCCCAGGAGGAGGCAGACCCAGCTGTGTCCGGTATGCGCACTGCGCCTCTAAGTAGACCGCACTCTGAGCTTCAGACACTCTCAGCAACTCTTATCTGCTGTGGAGGTCAGCAGAAAGGGAATGCTGTCTCCAAACAGAGGTTGGCCCATTGGGTGGTTGATGCCATCTCCCTGTCCTATCTATACCAGGGAGAGCCGTGCCCCCTAGGTCTGAGAGCTCACTCCACGAGGAGTGTTGCCTCCACCTCTGCATTGGCGCACGACGCCTCTCTAGCAGATATCTGTAGAGTTGCGGGCTGGGCGACACCTAACACCTTCTCCAAGTTCTACGACCTCCACGAAGAGGCTGTGTCCTCCCGTGTCTTAAATCAGACGGGAAGACCAGCTGGTGTTGGCGCGCTGCTGTGCTTCTCTAGTGGTTCCCCTAGTGGTTCCCCGAGGCCAAGGCGAACCCTTGGCCTCGGGGAAGATTATGTGCAGACTCTCCTGCTGACATGCTTGCCTGTGGGCACCGGGGTCTTTGCGTAACGCGACCACAGGGTCGTGGCCTTTTCCACAGGTCTGTTCCCATATGTAAAGTCGAAATGACTCGACTAAAGGGGAACGTCTAAGGTTACGTAGGTAACCCACGTTCCCTGAAGGAGGGAACGGAGAGGTTACATCCCCTTGCCATAACCCTGGGTCACGCTGACGCCGGCTCGGCTGCAAGTGCATTCAGGCCGTGCCCTCTTATACTCACGCTGTGATAAGGTGCACCTGGCTATAATTAAATGCACGCCAATATTCATTGGCCTTTTCTTATTACTCGAAGGCGTTCGTCTCTCATGCGAGTTCCCATATGTAACGTCTCCGTTCCCTCCTTCAGGTATCGTGGGTTACCTACGTAACCTTAGACCTTATTTTTACTGAAATACAAGATTATGCAAGTTATATAATGTGTAGGAATGTTGTTAATATGCTAAGATGTCACAAATGCACTACTTTTCCATTACAACAAATTACACTTGTTTGTATGCAAATAATGTTGCTAATGTTTTTTTGTTTTTTTTCATAAAAATTCTACTACTTTTTCTTTTTTTTTTCAAGAAAGCTTTTTTGGCTCCTTTTTGACAGCAGGCTGTCCTATAGCCAAAAAGCCTCATAAAGATAACATACAGGGTTGTTTTTTTTTTTGCTTCACCTGCAAATTTTAGATTTTTCCCTCAAATTATATATCATTGTAAAGATACATTTCCCCCTTCTTTTTTATTCTAATTTTTTAGCATAATTTTTTTTGTGTGTTTTTTAAAATATATTTTAGTAATGTTATGAATATGATACATGACTACTTGCTCCAGTATGAATTCACTCATACTAATCATAGGCTAGTGGCATTTATCTCAGCGCTGCCTTTTCTCTGATCTCTTTCAGGCAAATTTAGTCCTAATCTGATCTCTTCCAAACTGCTGGAACTTTTCTACAATACGCTTCTACAAGTCCAGCCTTCCAACCCAGAGGCAGCACTGAAATAACTCTTCTAAACAAAAGCATGAATCCCTTCAGCTTTAATTATCTTTTCATCTGGAATTAAATTCTTGATAGATTATGAAACCCTTCTCAATCTTTGGTTGTGTAACGGCATAAGCTGATGTTTGTATGTTTGGCGTCCTCATTATCAACAAAAGAGTCTCGGAAACTCGTTTGGCTGCTGCAAAACTAATCGGATATTCATTTCATACAGATGGTAGTGAGCAGTGATTGCTGCAGCAGAGATTTGTCAGAATTGGGGCTCTCAGGACAGCCAAAGAAGAAGACGTTTTGGAGTGTTAGTGTCATCGTAGATGTTAAACTTTGAAGGGCACAAAGTAGTGTGTTACAGTAATTGTCTATATTTAGTCACTGGTGTTTTACCCATATTTTGAATAACCTTTTTTTTTCTCAGTACTTTCAGTTTTTCTGCATATTTTCAATACAGATTATGTATTTCATAACTAAGTCTAAAATGTGAAATACTAGATGTTATCCTTCTGCAACCTGCCAAATACAGGTTGAACTAATCATTAAATTAAGATACTGTAAAGGGAAACTCCAGTCTCAGTTCATTTTAGATGGTCGCTAGTGAAGGATAGAGTTGATTAATGCTGTTAGCTCTAAGAAAGCCTCAGCTAATGTTAACACCAATAAAACATGCACACAAGGGTCCATTAGTCACATGTGGGTTTTCTTTCCTGCCGCATTATTAGACTCTTTCAGATGGTCAATCACAAATCGTCCCACCGGCCCTGATGTGGAGATCAATGGTGTTAACCGTCCAGTAACATGATGCCTCTGTCTTCATTTCTGTCATATTTACTTCTCTCAACCAATATCTTTATTCTGCCTGTAGGATCATCCAGAGGGACCTGAGAGTGGCAACCATGCAGTACATTTTTGGTTAATTTTAACAGTATCATTAGTGAACTACATCTTAATTCATTAATTACTTGTTTTGAGCTCAGAGTGAGAAAAAAAAAAATTCATTGACTGTACCAGCAGCTTTGTAATAAATACTTTTCATGCTGGTTACATCCCTTATTTGGTCTATCTATATATCTATAGAAAACAATTAGACCTTGAATTATGTTAATATACTATGAAAAAACAAAACATAAGAGTATAATGCAAGATATTCCAGAAGGTATAAAAGCAGTCCAATGATCCAATGTTTTAAGTTAGACTTTGTTTGTTTGTAACTCAGGGCTCAAGGGCAAAAAAAAAAAGGCTTAGATAAATATTTCAAAAGTTCAAAATGAAATCATACCAAGCTGTTGGTCTACTGTCCTTTGCTGTTCTTGCTTGTAGCTGTGAGTTGTAGATGAAATTCCACTGAGTGGACTTTTATTAATTTTTTAAGGTAACAAACTTTTTAAAGTAATGTTGCAAGTATTGTTCCAAAAAAATATATTAGATTACGTGGTCATACCAGAAGATGAATTAGAGAGAAAATGTTAGTATGCAGTTTTATCATGCATTGCTAAGTTTTCTGGCTGTATTTGCAAATATTTTGTGTTGTTTATCCCTGTGCAGTGTTTTGCCCCATTGACTGTAGACACAATATTTGTTCTAAGAAACAAAGGAATTAAAAATGGTTTTCAGCGGAAATCAATAACATGCTCATAGAACTTGAGCATATAGCTTAAGGAATCTGAACCCTGAATGTTGTTTTACAATAATAGTGTTTTCTCATATTTTAACCAAAAACAAAGAAAAAAACTTAATGCAGTGAAAGTACGGGCTGCCAATTTTAATTTAACATACTCTCTGCGAGAACTTGCTTAATCATCAGTGATTTTCTCTCTTCCTCTGATTTCCCTTCTGGATGTCCTTCTGTCTTTTGCAGTGACTCACTTTTTGTCTTTCCACCTGCCTCTCCTCCTTTCCTTCCTCTTCCATCTCTCCTTTACTTCCTTCCTCTCTGCATTACTATCTCTTCCCCTCTCTCTCTTTCACTCACTCACTCACTCTTTCTTTCTGACCCCTGGCACTCTCAGTACTCAGATGAGAGGCTACCTAACACTGTGCAGTGTGATCAGGTGTTGTTGAGTAAGCGAGATAGACAGCCCATCTTCAGCGGTCAGCTTAATGCTGTCCTCCTCCAGTGCCACGTCCTCGTGCCCTGAGCGACTCCTTTAGTCCCAACCCAGAGCAGAACTACCGCATTCCCCTTGCTACACATCTGCAGACCTCCAATCTCCTTTTCTTCTGTTTGAAGGTTATATGCTGGACGGGAAATCGAAGAAAATAAAATAAAAATACGTATAGCATATTCAAAATTAATTTCTTGTTTGTTCCACCACAGGTACATACGAGGCGCTCAGTGTTTAGCAGAAATCACTTAATCTTGCCAACTGTTATCTCATTTTAGTGGAATCTTTAAAAGAAACTACATTATAAGCCGATTGCACTCTGAACATTTCCTGAGCTGGTATAAGATCTAATCAAAATGTACATGTAAACAAGTACACTACGTAGAGAACGATTTTTATTAGTTTTTTTTTTTTTTCCAAGGCCAGTCTGAGTCATCTTAAATGTTTCCTATCACAGAGCTGTTTCACCCACAACTGTGAAAAAAAAAACACTTCTGGAAGCAAATCTGGTAGCAGTTGTTAATTTCCCTCCCTAACGGAGGACACTACAACTCTTAAAGCTATATTTACCCAGCAGTTTTAGTGTGATTGAATATGGTTTCACACACAGTTTGATTATTAATGACAGTGGCCATGTAGGGCTCTGGATATATTAATGATATGTCATATAAAGGTTCAACTCCAGACGCTGAAAGTCAGATAATTAGGATGTGACAGGTGAACATGAGCCTTAGTTGCGTTCCTTCATTAAATAAAACCATGCTAAATGTGGTAAGATTCAAAGTTAGAAAAGAAGCCATCTTTAATATTTATCTTAGACACTGATTTCAGCTGTTTCTTACAGCTATTGGCTTGACTTTTAAATTTTATTCATATAGACCAGGGGTGGCGAACGTCAGGCCCTGCAGAGCTTTGCTTTAACCCTAATCAAACACACCTGAACAAGCTAATCAAGGTCTGAACAGTTACTTGGAAGCTACAGACAGGTGAGTTTTAATTAGGGTTGGACCCCTGATATAGACCGTATTCAATCCACTCCTGTAAGCCATTGTATATTGTAAAAGAAAATTCGAGAGTAGCCTGTGTGAGGGGTTTTCTAGCTCCTTTGCTGATAATAATCTATTTTCTCCCACTCAGTCTTTCTCCTCCTCTATAAGGGGATTTGTTGTTGAATAAAGACAAACTCTCTGTAGAAGCCAAGTGCTCCATAAAACTGTAAAGGCATGTTCTCTATTAAGAGAACGGTGTGTGGGGTTTGCGTTTCTATACCATCTCCACCTTGCGTGAAATTGGGCATTGGGCAAACGGAGAGGGTAATCATTGATTAATCAGTATACGTTAATGAGCTGCATCGATCGAGAGACCAGTAGACTCAGTGCTGACCTCACAGGGTGTGAGACCACGACGCCATCTTAGGACACCAAGGGAACCCATCCTAAACAAGAGACAGGTGTGTGTGAGACAGATGTGAAGGGTGTCGTGGGTGCAGCAGGGGCTTGACATTGTTATGATGGATGTATATGGATCACTGACCTGACAATGCAGCAGTGATCCCATGGTCCCACACTGCTGTGACTAGGTGACGCCCACTAATTTGTCAATTGTTGGCTGCTTCAGTTCACCCATAGTGCTATAGATTGAATTTTGAAGCACAACTCGCATGCCACAGATTCCCTGCTGGAAAGTGGTAGCAAGGGCAGGCAGGCCGTATTTACCATCCAAACCTTGACCCCTGGTAGAGAAGCTCTAAATCACCACTAACTTGTCTAGACGAGCATGAGGATTCAATTTTAGTGCACGAGGGTTAGATGGCAGTGAGAAATATCACCTACAAAGGAAAGGAAAAGAAATGACATGTGGCCAGGTATGGTTTACCATGACTTGAAATTTGTCATCCAAGTGCACACACAGAGCAGTGAGAAGTGAACAACCACACACACCGTAAACACACACCTGGAGCAGTGGGTAGTGGCGCCCGGGGAGCAGTTGGGGGATCGGTGCCTTGCTCAAGGGTCTCACCTCAGTCGTGGTATTGAAGGTGGAGAGAGTGCTGGTTATTCATCTCCCCCACCTACAATCTCTGCTGGACCTGGGAATCCACGACCTTTGGGTTACAAGTCCAACTCCCTATTCATTAGGACATGACTGCCCCCATGGAGACAGCGCAATATTATGTCATTTCCTGAGCCAGTTTTTGCGTTTGCATATGCGGAAATATATTTGCATTTCAGTATGTTTCTAAATCACATTATGCTAACGCTACTGGAGCGTAATGTGATAATGTGTTCAGTTGATATCAAAGTAATGTAAATATTACTGAATATGGTCCCAGGAGCAGGACAGGCTATCAGCATTACCTCAGTATCATAAAAATCCATGCACGCACTCTCCCTTTCACATTCATTTCTGTTTATACCCATATTTTCTCTGATGATTGCAGTGTGGCGTGTTTCATGTTCATTGGCGAGAGAGGCGGATAAAGAGGCAGATTAATATCCCTGACTACAATCATTTTCATCTACGTACAAAACACCCACTCTCTCTCTTTCACTCTCTTTCACTCACTCACTGCCTTATCTCTTTATCCCGTCTTTCACTCGTTTTGTTTTTACATTGACATTTCTTTTATTCAGTGTGCAGTTATTCAATCTTCCGCTATGGCGTCAATTGCACAATGTCAACAACAACCAATGGCAGCAACACCAAGCAGAGATGTTTTTGTTTCAATAAAACTGCTAGTCGGAGTTGTGGACACTGGTGTTTTGCTTTTTTGCCCTGTAGGTTGGCATAACAATCGCAGAGCTTCTGTCTCAGTATCAGTGCTGTAATCAGAGAGCATGCTGTGTTTTTTCTGTTTGGCCAGTGGCAAGGTTAACGGAACTAAAACATGGCCGAAGTCCAACTTTCAATTCCATGGCACCACTGAGTAACAATCTTTTAAGAAACGAAGTCGAAATTATGTATTTATATGCAGACATGCTTGCCCATGTGTGAACATAGAAGAGATGATGTGTCTCCGGGTAGTAATTAGCATCCTAAGGGCAGGTCTTAACTCAACCCAGAATAGTCTATGCATGTGGGACACTTTGAAAGACTGTAAATCGCACCTTATAAAGGGCTTGCCTCTTCTGGCTGTGTTCATGTAATAAAATAGCAGTCAAACCCTTTCCTCCCTTATTAAAGTCTGAATAAATCCCATAACACTGCAACTTAATGAGCTTAGTGATTCTCTCCTTTATGTGACCTATGGAGCATTGCTTCACTGTAATTTCAGACCAGACTGTATTCCAGCTTTGTATTCTTACGTTTGACAGTGAAGTGCCAACGGAGAAGCCATGAAGAATGACATCAGTTTGAAACTTCAGCTCAAACTTTTTTTCATTCTGCTATTTTGGAAGAATCCAGGATTCCCTTAGTTGGTGGATAACCAGTTAAAAGTGGTTCAAATAGAAAAGTTATAAATTAACCTACCTGGTCTTTTGTCTGTTCTTCCTCTGCGGCCGCCACATAACCGTACTTTTGATATTAGAACAAGAATTTGTTTCTGGCAAAGAGACTTGTTGCTCTTGGGGCACGGCTTGCGTTTGTTGGCTATTGGCCGGTTGGCCTGGTCATCCTTGACTGCCCGTTTTTGTCTGATGAGAGAACTGGCAAGAGCTGCCATCTTCCCCCCCCTCTCACCTTTGGGAGGGGGGTCTCTGTTTGCTTAAGAGACCCTCTCTGGATGCACTTGTCTTTTTACCAGCAGCACAAAGAGATAAAAGTCAAGGGTCAAACTTTGCGTGACGAGCCAAGTGTTCAGGTAGGTTCCTCCCGTGTCCGTGTGTTTCCCTCCAGTAAGGGAAGAGGTTAAGTTCTGGTCCACTCACAACCTGTCCATGGTTTGTCCTTCATTATATTTGTTTCGCTAAATACATATTGACACCCCAACAAATCTGTAAAAACGTAAATCGACGCAGTCACATTTCCACAAAAAGATACAGAAAGAGGCTGACAAAGTCATCGTTGCGACATTGCCGACATATTTGCCCCCCTCCCCTCCCCTCCTCTCTTCTCCCTTCCCCTCCCCTTGTGTCCTGTTCCTGAAGACAAAAACACTGACAAAGCTAAAGTTTAGCACACGGAAACGGAGAGCTTTCTCACCCACACATGGTTGGTCCTCGTGGAAAGTTCTTCGGTCACTGGCAGCAGAATTATTCCACTCAAATCAGGAACAGATCCTGTCAGAAATGGGCAGATGGTCAGCCTGCAGTCCCTATGGCTAACTTTAGTTGTGCTGTGGCGAAAAAAATAATAATAATCTGGAGCGGTAATCCAGTGCTCCCACATCCAGAGGCACTTCTGCTTCAGCTGCCTGGACGGACAAAGCCCTGAGTCGCAGGACGGGAGCCGGCAAAAGAAGAATGGAATTTCCCTTCTGCTTCTTCTGGCACGCGCTATCTCTCCCCACAGCCCTACATAGCCCCCCCCCCCACCCCAAAGCCAGCGAGCGTGTGTGTATGTGGGTGTGTGCGCAAATCCAGCGGCTACCACCAGTAAAGGTGACATTCATGAGAGAACAAGTGAGGGAGGGAGAGCGAGCGCAATCGAGTGAGGGAAAGAGAGTGAGTGAGTGTAAAAGAGTGTGGGAGAAGAACAAGAATGATGAATGAGAACAATGGAGAAGAGAAAACAGAAAGATGAAGGGAGGGAAAAAGAGGAGGGTGAGAGAGAGTTAACGCTACTGTTCTTCCTTCACTCTGCCGTGTCTGTCCTTGATGGGTAGAGTGGAGGAGAGAGAGAGCAAGAGTGAGAGAGAGAGAGCGCTTTAGGTGCCAATGGTGACAGTTTTCAGTCACCTCGGGAAGAACATCGCAGTCGTGCGTTCCGAGTCAGTTATCACTGCCAAATTCACACACTCGCACACACAGTTATCCCCCTCACCCGTCTCTCTCTCTCTCTCTCTGATACACACGTCCTCATGTACACAATCACTTTTAGGGGATTAGGATTGTACCACTTTTATTGGTTTAGCGTTCAGTTTCTTGCAGTCTGTGTGCTGGAAGTGCTTGACGTTTTCTGAAGGTGTAAAACTAACGCAAACAAAAAGACTTTCTCTGTCTTGTATATCTCTTATCCTGATTGTTCTTCATTTACTTTATTGCTCTTCATCTCAAAGTTCCTTCCCACCCCACACCCCCATCCTTCTCATTCTTCTTTCTGACATCACTGCAGTTTCGCTTTATCTCAGTGTATTTTCCAGTCTCTTGGCACTCTGCAAATACAGCATGTGAAATGAGCGGGACCTGAGGGGCGGTTTGCTTAAAGAGACAGACAGGCACGGAGAGTGTGTGTCAGGATGGGTGACTGTCTCTCATTAATAGTGACACCGAAATCATCTGTTCTACCGTGCTCTTAGCCACAAACAAATATACTATATTGCCTATTAAGGGTGGGTGATATGCTGGATTATTGAGAAATGTGAGATTTGGGATTATTTTCTCTATCATGGTTACATGTTGGCTTGTTGAAACGCAAAAGAGAACTCATTTTGCTATATTCGCAAAATGACATAGAGACTTTGTAAGCATGTCAAAAATTCCCACCTTTACATGTATCCTCATAAACAGTAATTTAGGTATTAGGTAAAAGTAAACAGCTGAGACAGAAAACAAAGAACAGTATATAGAATTCAGGAAGCTCTTAACGTGACAGCAATGTAATATTCCTGCTTTCTGTAATTCAAGTTAATCATTTCTGTTAATCGTTTTTGTTTTGTTTTGCAGTTTTTTTGCATGATTTTAAGAATTCTGAACTTTTTTGTGGTATCATTTTTATATATACATACATATACATATATGGTGGCCGAGAGAGCTCAACGCGCTGCAAATTTAAGAAAACACATGCAAACAGCAAATTCTCACAACGCAACCAAACACAGAGAGGTGCTGCAAACACACAAACGTGCTGCAAACATAGAAACACAGTGCAAACACAGCAACGCGCTGAAAACAGCACAGACCACAACGGAAATGTTTCAGGGGGACCTCAAAAAGTGACGAACCCATCTGGGACCTGATTATTTGTTCCATGGCTTTTGGTCAGAGCAGAGATGTTGTCGCTGAACTAAAAGGTGAGGTTTTTTTTGTGTTTATTTTAACAACCTGATCATACGATCTTTTTGATATTATTAGGCTATTCTGACGAATTACACACTTAACTGTGAAACATTATTTTAATGCTATGTTAGCTAGAGTTACTTAGGGTTTGTCACTTTTTGGGTCCTCCTAAAACATTTCCGTTGTGGTCGGGGCTGTTTACAGCGCGTTGCTGTGTTTGCAGTACATTCGTGTGTTTGCATTCGAACCAAACAGTTCAATACGGTATGATGTATCGTTACACCCCTAATATATATTAGGGGTGTAACGATACATCATACCGTATTGAACTGTTCGGTACGAGGCTTTCGGACGCATACGAACCGAATGATTCAGAAAAAAAGAGAGATAATAAACTGTGTAAAATATAATGTTTTCAGAGCTATGCTCAACAAACGATGGGACAGGGAACCGGCGTCTGCTCCTCCCACCCCCAAACAGAAAAGAACCAGAAACACACACATTACAAACTATCACCCGCGGCATTCAGGTAACATCAGGCATTTCCCTTTGCCATTTCAACCCATCATCCAGTTGTTTAACCAGAGCAGCATCTTTCTGCTGTAACAAGCTCATATTATGTTAGTTTTAATAAATAAAAATGTGGGGGAAAAAATCTAAGAAATTCTCTTTTTTTTATTGTATTTTTGCCGTATCCAAAACATACCGAACCGTGACACTACTGTATCGTATCGAACCGAACCGTGATTTTTGTGAACCCCTAATATATATATATATAGCATAAAGACCTTATTTAAGGCAATAAATATTATATTGTGATATATTGTTACTGTGAAATCAAATTACGCAAATTGTGATTAGTTGTGAAATTGTGAAAGATTTTGGTCATATCATCTACTCCTAACGCCTGTATACACATTCAGGTAGTACATTTATTAAACAGTTTCATCCCTTTACTATGTAGTGTTTTAGAATAGTTCACCCAAAAAATTACCTATTTTACTCACCCCAAAGCCATCCTTGGTTTGTATGACTTTTTTTTCAGACAAACACAGTAAACAGTTTATCCTGGTTCCTCCTAGCTTGGTAATGCCTTCTGTAAGTGACGTAAGTTGCATCATACGTCGAGTCACAGGTCTCGAGTCACAGGTCACTCGTCGAGTCACAGGTCTGCCATAATTGCTACAGTACAGGTAGCCTCACTACCACTTTTTCACTTTTAATAGAGATAATGCAGCCTTGAATGTTTTCTTGTACTAATACCAGACTGACAGCAGATTATAATCTTATTTTTTACTATGCAATCAATTAACAATTAATCTCCACACACCTGACAATTAGGGGTGGGCGATATACCGGTAGACATGATTAACTGGTAGAAAAGTGACGTTGCACATTACATAACCACGCAATACACATTAACTTTGACAATGGAAGAAGCAGTGTTGCCAAGTTATCGCCTTTGTCGCTAGGTTTAGCGACTTTTCAGTTGCATCATACGTCGAGTCACAGGTCAGCCAAAAAAAACGGAACATAGTGCTTTAGCCAGCAGCTAATGCACCTTTTGAAGCTGTATGCCAACCGCCATTAAAATACAAAGAAGAAAAAGGAACTCTGCACTCAGTCAGTCAGTCAGTTATATATATTTTTTTGTTACAAAAACCCATCATTCTGCTTCAAAGGACATGTATTAACCCCCTTAATATTAATAATCTAGCAACATGTCCTTTTATAGTCATACCTGGTAGGCTCAAAGATGCTCTCCCAAAAATAAGTTTGCGCACAAAAACATGAAAAAGCATCAATATGAACTCTCTAGAGATGTTTCCTGAGGGACAACCCCTGACCATGATCTCGGAGTCAAATTGCTTTGTGATTAGCATTGATTGTATGGATATGCAGTGCTAAGAAGTTTAAAATGTGCCTAGTGTAATTGAATCTGTCTTGGCTGTTTACCTTGAAGCAAAAGCAAGATGCTTCCACAACATAAAAATGTGCAGCTCTTCAGCGCAGCCTCAATAAATCAAGCATTCAAGAAGCCAGTCAATCAATCAAATTTTATTTGGCATCCTTGCAGAAATCTGCGGTGGAAGCACCTAGAAAGTACCAGCTTGATTTACATTTGGTTCAGAAATGACGTTGCCTCAACCGACAAGATCACAATCAGCAGTTGACGGATTGTCAGATGACCACCAAAGTAGTGGTTCTTAAGAAGAGGGCATAAAATGGTGATAATTTAATTAATGTTTTCAAAAAAGCCTGTTCATAAGCTGAAAGAGGCAGTGCCACAATACAAAGAAGGCACAGAGGAAACATGAACTATTTTAAATTCCTGCTTTCACCAAGTATTGGCCTCATGCCAGTTGCCAATTTGATTTCTCAGTAGATACTCAAGGATAGCGGCCAAGTCAGATCATTTTACTTAAAAGTTCATGTTTTATGGAACTTTCTTGAGCTGTGTTAATCTGTGGTACATAGATCATTCACAGGACATTTATGTCCCCTTGACTCATAACAAGATACTGAGTAAATGCTTGAGAAAGCAATACCTTGTAAAGTATGTAATTATTTGATTGCACATTTACGTTTAGAGAACCATTTTGATAGAAAACATTGTACATTTGAAAGACTTTTAAAAAAAAATGTTTTTGGTCGTCTGGTTTTTTATTCACTGTTGTCGGACAATCCAGGATTTTCATCCCCTTTTTTGCTTTAAAGGAGAACATTCTGCAATTTTTGGTCAGTCTATTCCCATTCTAGCTGTCCTAACCCAGTGAATCTTTTTAGGTTTATTTTGCAGATTTAGGAGTAGTTTCTATTGTGGCACAGCGAGTGTTTAACCTTCCACTGCTTTCCCAAGCAATTACTTTCCACAAAGGTCTCCCTGACCTCCCTGACAAACACGGACAACCCTCCTCTCCTGTTTCCCCATGTGTCTTCATGGCTCAGCCCAACCTAGCTGGCCCAGTTCTGTCTTCATGTCTCTCCCAGTACCTTATCTCTCCTTCTGTCTGTCTCTTCTCTTTTTCTGTCTCTGCTCAATTCATCATTGCCCAAACAGATGACAGGAGGTATTCTTCTGTAATCCCCTCTTCCATTTTGTAACCATGCAAAATAACTTGTACTTTTTTGGGTTGGAGGTCTGTCATAACTACATCTTTCTAACTCCTTGGCCCCCAAGACCTCTAATTAGAGACTCATGATGAATTTGTGGTCATTCAGTCAGTGAAGTTGATGAATGACTGAAATGCTGTTGCATGCTGATTAACTTCACAATCGTGCTCAAAAATGTTCCTCACAGAAATTTAGTACTTTTACTACAGTTTCCACCAAAATGCCATAATTGCTACAGTACAGGTAGCCTCACTACCACTTTTTCACTTTTAATAGAGATAATGCAGCCTTGAATGTTTTCTTGTACTAATACCAGACTGACAGCAGATTATAATCTTATTTTTTACTATGCAATCAATTAACAATTAATCTCCACACACCTGACAATTAGGGGTGGGCGATATACCGGTAGACATGATTAACTGGTAGAAAAGTGACGTTGCACATTACATAACCACGCAATACACATTAACTTTGACAATGGAAGAAGCAGTGTTGCCAAGTTATCGCCTTTGTCGCTAGGTTTAGCGACTTTTCAGACCCCCTTGGTGACATTTTTCCAAAAAAGCGACTATTGATAAATCTAGCGACTTCTTGGACAACCCTCGGCAAGTCTCTGGTAGTGCCGCGCATGCGCAAGCTCTTGTTTTCCCAGCGCGCGCACACCCATCGAGTTCGCTTACATGTGACGAAACCAACAACGAGGAGGTTGTAAAGAAAAAAGGTGCATCGTCTGTGATGTGGAATTGGTTTGAGTATAGGAAAAGTGATACAAATGAGACGAATGTGATTTGTAAGGTATGCAAGGGCACTGTTTTAGCAAGCGGTGGAAACGGGACATTCTAAAACACTTAACCTTAAAAATGCTTAATGTGGCTTAACGCACCTAAAAACTGATGAGGGAAGCCCAAATTTCTGTTAAACCTTCCTTGTAATAATCACTAACTACTGTCAAAAGAACGAGCCCATATTCAGCGAATAAAGTTAATAATATCCAGAGGTGGACGAAGTACACAAATCAAGTACTTGAGTAAAAGTACAGATCCATACTATAAACTATTACTCCAGTAAAAGTAAAAGTACTCCTTTTTCAATTTTACTTGAGTGAAATTATAAAAGTACTTGTTTTTTTATGTACTTAAGTAAAAAAAGTACTGCAATTTTTTACGGTCTACTTAATTTTATATAGCACATTTTTTTATAATCTTACTGCTCAAAATACCTGAGATTTTTGACGAGCATGATGCAGTAATGTTTAATGTGAAGCTTACACTGCA
>JAUMHG010000050.1:6779641-6790188 GCA_032359395.1 Enteromius anoplus
CACAGGTGGAAGGGAATCAACTAATAATTGGATATAGACACAGGAAAGACCATATAAGGGCAGACAGGAACTGACATGGGAAAACGAAAATCAAACAGGAACACAAGAAAACGAAACCAAACCAAGCACACAAAAACAGACTTTAAACAGAACTAGACAGGCTTATACAACATAATCCTCAGATTTATCGTGTTTCTTGTCATGTCAAATGTCTGGTTTCTGCTATTCCTGTCATGTCCTCTGTCTCTATGTTTCAGGAGGAACCGGGCGATCTTTCTGGCGTGCCGGAGGAGTACCTCGATCTGTGGGCGGTATTCAGTCGGTCCCGGGCCACCTCACTCCCTCCTCACCGGCCGTATGATTGCAGCATTGACCTCCTTCCGGGTAGTACGCCACCGCGTGGTAAACTGTACTCACTGTCTCTGCCCGAACGCACGGCGCTGGAGAATTATCTTGCTGAATCATTAGTCGCTGGTACCATTGTCCCTTCGTCTTCCCCCGCCGGTGCCGGGTTTTTTTTTGTCACCAAGAAGGACGGTTCACTGCGTCCCTGTATTGACTTTCGGGGTTTGAACGACATAACTGTCAAGAATCGCTACCCCTTGCCACTTATGTCGTCAGCCTTCGAGATATTACAAGGAGCTAAAGTCTTTACTAAACTCGATCTCCGCAATGCTTACCATCTAGTGGGCATAAAGGAGGGAGACAAATGGAAGGCGGCCTTTAATACTCCGTTAGGTCACTTTGAATACCGGGTTCTTCCCTTCGGATTATCAAACGCTCCAGCTGTCTTTCAGGCGCTTGTTAACGACGTCCTTAGGCTTAACATTTTTGTCTTTGTCTTTGGACGACATTTAAATTTTTTCCTAGTCCATGTCTGATCATATTCAGCATGTTCGCCACGTTCTTCAGCGTCTATTAGAGAATCGCCTCTATGTCAAAGCGGAAAAATGCGCTTCTCATGTCAATTCAGTAACCTTTTTGGGTTTCGTCTTTTCTGCCGATGGCATAAACATGGATATGTCCAAAGTACGCGCAATTTTGGAATGGCCGGTACCTGAGACTTGCACAGCGCTTCAGAGGTTTTGGGGTTCGCTAATTTTTATCGGCGCTTTATTCGGAATTTCGGGTTAGTGGCCGCTCCTCTTACCGCTCTCACTTCCACCTTGTCTAATTTTGTCTGGTCCGAGGCAGCTCAACAAGCTTTCGATAAATTAAAGAATCTGTTCTCTTCTGCTCCAATTCTAATTACTCCGGACACAACTAGACAATTCATTGTCGAGGTCGATGCCTCTAATGTCAGGGTCGGGGCTGTGTTGTCGCAACGTTCGGCTTTAGATGGTCGGGTGCACCGGCCGAACAAAATTGGGTTGTCACCGGCCGAACAAAATTACGACGTTGATTTCACTATTTCCTATAAGCCCGGTTCTAAGAATACTAAACCTGATGCGCTTTCCCGTGTTTTTGAACCGTCCGATAACTCGCCTTCCTCCGAGTCTATTCTAACTTTAAACTGCGTTGTTGGGACCCTAGTCTTGGGAATTGAACATCAAGTAAAAAGGGCTCCTGTCCGCGCCACCATTTCTCATGATTGTCCTATAGGCAAACTTTTTGTCCAAGTATCCTTGCGATCCACTGTGCTTCGTTGGAGTCATGCGTCTCGTTTAGCGGCTCACACCGGGACCAAGGGTACTTTGGCCTCAGTTCTCCGTCGTTTCTGGTGGCCAACTGTTGCTCGCAATGTCCACCGTTTCGTTGTCGCGCGCGCCGTCTGCGCACAATCTAAGTCCGGTAATTCTCCTCCGGCAGGTATGCTGGGATCTCTACCCATTCCGTCCCGTCCGTGGTAGCACATCGCCCTAGGTTTTGTGACTGGTTTGCCGCCGGCCGCAGGCAATACGGTCATCCTCACGGTTGTCGATCGCTTTTCTAAGGTGGGTTCTCCCCCTTTCATGCATGCCTCGAGTATCAGCCCCCAATTTTCCCCTCTCTTGAGGCGTAATCTTCCGTCCCCTCCGTCCAAGCTCTAATTAACCGTTGCCGGCAGACTTGGAGAAGGGTACGTGTCACTACCGAAACGTTGTTAATGCATTTTAGACACTTTTTGCATAGATAATGTGCGGGATAATTTATTATTTTTTTTTCTAATGTGCAAAATGGAATGTTACCAATGCAGAGCCACACAAATCCACAGATGAGTCTTGCTTCTATGTTCATAACAATTAGCGTTACTAAGTATAGGATTGGTCTATCCTTGTTAATGGGCGGTCCTCTGTGGCGCTGTCCGACCACCATCAGCGGGAACCATCACCTGAGTTTTAAGTTCCGCCCGGATCGTTTTCACCAGAACACTCTCAGTACTTTTCCGCTCCAGGTGTTATTCATTTCCCCCAGCTACTTAAGGCAAACACCAACAAACCATTGACGCAAAGTTTTGTTCCTCGTGACATCTCTGAGCGTTATCCCTGTGATTATTCGGACTGACCTGTTACTTACCTTGGATTGTTTATCTCGACCGATTCTCGCTTGTTGCCCCGATCTTTGCCTGGACTGTGACTTTGTTATTACTGCCTGTTTGCCTCGAACTCTGCCTGGACACTTACCTTTGATACTTGCTTGATACCTCGACCCTCTGCCTGTTTACGGTACTGTTTTGATCTGCCTCCATATTGTTGTTTGCTCCTGTTTTGACCCTGCTTTGTTTGACTACGCACCTGTTCAATAAACTGCACGCAAATGGATCTAACGTCTGTTGAGTCTCTGTCTCAGATGTCACAATCCCGACTACAGTACAATAATAAGAATGACATTTGTTGATTTAGTCAAGTTAAGGGATGACTCCACCCCAAAATTAAAATGTTGTAATTTTTTATCATTAGTCACCCCATGTGGCTCCAAAACCCATAAACGCTTTGTTCGTCTTTGAAAAACAAATATTTTGGATGAACACCAGGAGGATTGTGGCTGCCCCTTTTACTGCCAAACTACTGCCACAGTCACGGTGCAGAAAAGTATAAAAGTCGTCGCCTAAATGCTCCATCTGCCATCAGTAGTTTAACTGTAAAATTATGAAGTGATGACAATAATTTTTGTACGGAAAGAAAACAAAAATAACAACTTTTTTTCAACAATTCGGCACTGTAACAACACCATAGTGCCATTTTGGCTATGCACATAGCATACACAGTTCTGTGTGAGACGCAATGGAAAGATACGTCTTGTATGTGCATTTACATTTGTACAAACAGCTTATCTTTTCATTGTGTTTAACACAGAATTGTGTAAGTTATGTGCGTTCACAGGATGCTGTCCAAAATGGCGCTGTGGTGCCTAATCAATGATTAAAGTTGTTAATTTTGTTTTCTTTTTGTACAAAGAGTGTTCTCATAGCTTCATAATATTATGGTTGAAGCACTGATGGCAGATGGAGCATTCAGACAATGTCTTTCATACTTTTCTGCATCCTGACACTGTCACAAGCCTCCTGGTTTACATCCTCCACAGTCTTCAATCACAATTTCCACTGATGAACCTGTTTCTTGTTTTTTTTACCGGCCCAAGAACTGCTAAGTGCGGCCCTAGCTGAACTTCGCACATAACTTCTGGGGTTATGTTTTAATGGTTACTGTCCTCTTGTATTTATGCCGCTATTATTAGGTTATTGGTAAAATGTAACTTCTAGATGCTAACCATGTGGGAACAACTAAACTGTGACCTCAGGTTTTAGTAAATGTCTGGTATTCTAAGCGGATGAAATGATGTTTCTGGACTAAGATGGCTCAAATAACATTTAGTGAGATTGTTACGCTCTGGGTTTACCAGCATCTTCACATCCTAATCCTTCATTCACATCTTTGGAGTCTCTCCATTCAAATTTCTTGTGAGGAATTGAAAAGAATGAAGTGGGGGAAAAAAGTAAGTATAAAAGATAAGATTGGCTTCTTAATCTTATAGATGGGGAAATAGCTCAGCCCTTTGCCTTCTTTAGCGTGTATGATGTTTCTGTTATCTGGGTGAATCTAGAGAGAGAAGGCTTTTATCCCCTCCGAACAGCTTCAGCAAAATACTGATAGAGATAGAAAAGAGGAAGAACCAGTTAAATCCCGTGGGTGGAGATGTGTGTGTGTTTTGAATGTCACTGTTTGTGTGTGAGAGAGCAAAACGGGGAGAAGGTGGTGTGATAACACAGTGCTGTGTTGTAACTCAACATTTCTGTGATGTTTTTGTATCTAAGGTACCCAAATGCAGCACATCTGAGGCAGACAAACGGATCAAGAGATACCAGACAAAAAAGAAAGCAAGAAACAAAGTAAGACTGTGAGACAGAGACGCTGAATGAGTTACTCTGCACACTTTAAAGCAGGTCTGTCTCTCAAACTACCAGCTCATAGGTGACTATCATTGTGTGTAGTTTCGACAGTCAACACAGAAACTTATTTTTTTTTATTTTCCCTGCCCGTCTGAATTAAAATAGTCTAACCGTTTACTGTGTAATTAGTCTTTATATATTTAAATAACATCTGGCCTATACATTAAAGCCAACTTTGGATGTTTCTAGTCTCTTATCTTCACAGAGTAAATTGCAGTTCTCAAGGAAATAAAAATCTCTGGCGTCATCACTAAACATACAGAGCATTCCTGAAGGAGAGATGAGTCACTCCAGAAGGGT
This sequence comes from Enteromius anoplus, assembly GCA_032359395.1. Classification (NCBI taxonomy): domain Eukaryota; kingdom Metazoa; phylum Chordata; class Actinopteri; order Cypriniformes; family Cyprinidae; genus Enteromius; species Enteromius anoplus. The sequence continues at coordinate 6,784,311 of JAUMHG010000050.1, forward strand.
CTGTCCATGCATCAGTAACTGTATATAGTTATAAAAACATCTATTTTTGTTGTGACTGGCCAGTGGCCCCCCAGGTCATGTAATGGTTGGTTTCCACTGAGCGGTACAGTTTGGGACAGTACAGTACGGTACACAAATGTCCGTTTTAATTGTCAGAAGTTGTGAATGGTATCAAAATAGTAAACCATATTGTACCACTTACAGACAATAGCTGTTTCTCAATATATGTTTTTGTGGACTTGAGAACCGCCATTGCCCAAAAACCCACAATTTTTCAAAATATTACTGTTATTGTGTCATGAAATGTAGTTTTAAGAGTTTTTTAGGTGAGAAAGTAGTTTTTTAAAACTCAAAACTGCAGTTCATGTATAAAAATAGCGCCTATTTTAAAATTTACTGTGCCGATTTAGGATTAGGGATCAACCCTATAGCTCCAAGCAATCACAAGTCATATAGTTCATATAGTTGTAACAAAGCTCAAAGTTATGTTTAACTTGTATATATTTAGTTTTGAACTTTACTGTAGTACAGCGCTGACTTAGTAGCATGTTTGGTTTTGTGTTCATTTCTTCTTAAGCTTCTTATACTTTTATAATAGCTATTATTTTTTATTAAAACTGACAAAAGTGAGGCAGAGTTGAGCTTATTGTCACACTAGTGCTACATAACCAAGCCTATAAAGTAACGGTACTGATGGCAGTGGAAACACAAGCTGGATTAAAGTTTTCCAAATCAAACCATTGTGCACTGCACTGAACTGTATACTGTAAGAAAAATTACTGTGATTTTAACGGTAAAAACCCGTTAAATGGTAAAATTCCTGTTAAATTAACAGGGAAACACCGTAAACATTCCCAGAATTCCCTGCATTGCATTTTAAATTGTGTTTGAATTTGATGTTTTTTTCTTAGAAATAACTCAGTTTTGTTTATTAGTGTTGTGTGTTACATGTAATGTTGTTAAATTAATGAATGTTTATTGCACATTTCAGTTTAATCTTACCATGATTGTGTTTAGTGTTTGTATGAATGAGCACCTTCTATACAGTATATGTTACTATTTAAAAGCTACTAGTGATGAGCTTTGGTTCATCATGTGACTTTCTCATCACCACTTGCATTTGGTAGCCATTTGTGTATTACAAAGCTAACAAATAGATTTCACTACTTTAATAGATTGGTATATTAACATTAAATTAGTTATTACAATTTATTATTAGAAATTACGGTATTTAAATGTAAATTTAACATAACATAGCAAAACAAAAAATATTGTAGCTGCAGTTTTTTTACCGTAAATTTTATGGAGGTTTTTTTGTACAGTGTACCACTCTTACCATCTTACTAGAGTACCATCCATTGGCTTGAAGTGTATGTATGCAGGCTTCATAGTGTTTCAGAAAACTGTAGTCATCACAGGACAATTTACAATTGGAACAACAAGTGAAGGTTTGGCAGCATCTCCCTCGTCTGCTGTCCCATAATTCATCATCAGTATCAAAGTGTCTTTGAAAAATATCTGTACTTTGTCATCAGAGAGCATCAGATGACAAAACAGACACTTGCTATATTGGGCATTATGACACAGCTGTTACTTTATGATACATTTATTGCTCATCTGTAGAAATGGTTCAATCAGACACCCAATAAATCAGTTGAGAGCTGAGCTTTTAGATTTCACTTAAAGTCATTCTTCTGTTTGCAGACTGAAATGTAGTTATAATGGCTTAAAATAAAAAATTTACATTTCTGTGATTGCTAAAGGGATATTTCACCCCAAAATTAAAATAACCCTGTGATGGACTCACCCTTGAGTAGGGCTGGGTGATAAATCGATAGATGATAATCATCGCAATATTATTTTCCTCCATAAAACAATATGAAGAGTTTGATGAATATTCAGTTCACCACATGAACTGTTATTAAAGTTCAAATGGCAGCAATAATGTTTTATGGGTTAATAATTCATGGGCTAATTTTCATTTTGCGTGAACTATACCTTTAAAAATACATAAGTAGATCTTTCTTTGTGACATAGTTCTAGATATCATCTAAAAAAACACCTGTTTGGTTGCTTTAGACAGTCTCTTTCTGTTTGATGGTTCATGGCCAGAGTAAGTTGCAAGGTGAATCTTTTCACTTAATTAAATCTCGCGAACAAAAACATTCATTCTTTATAGTGTCTGTCACTTGTCTATCTCACAGTCTGTTTTTACATTGTCCCATCAGCCTTCATTTAATGTAGTGATTTCTTTTCACTTTAATTAACCATTAAGAGTGAATGGTATTGATAGGTACATGTTTGGTGAGCAGGATCTCCTTGAAATCCTTGTATTACTATAGCTGGTAATGCCTTTATCAAGCAATGCCAAGGTCACGGTTTCGATTCTCGGGGAACAATCGTATCGATGAAATGTATACCTTGAATGCGCTCTAAGTCACTTTGGCTAAAAACATCTGTCAAATGCTTGAATGTAAATTAAGGTGAATGGAGACAGGCATTTATAGAAATGTCCTCTTTAGTCGTCCCCCCGCCCCCAAGAACGCTAAGCTAGGGATAAAAAAGGCGACAGAACATCTCTGTTTAAAAGCATTAACAACACGCACACTCAAGCATGACACAAGCTGGATTGAAGAGTGTGAAAGTGGCGGGAAAGCCAGACTATTGCGAGTCTGGTCAGCATTACCCAGGGAGATTAATCTTCACAATAGCGCAGCGCGTCAGATCGTTCGTGGGAGTGCGGATGTAATTTGTCGCGATTGTGCGGGGCCTTAGCTGTAATGTGGGTTTAGACGAGAAGTTCACATCTGTCTAATCGAGTACAAGCATGACTAAATGCCACTTGTAAACACCGCCATGGTGCTCAGCTATTAATAGATGTAGGATGTTCTCAAACGGTCTAAAACTATCCACCATTTGCTGAACGACAACCACCCCCAATTTATGCTTTATTTTTGGTTTAATTAAAACATTTGGAAGACATTATATGAAGGCATTAGCCTGGCATGATGCAAAGCCATTTTTGAGTGCGATTTTTTTTTAGAAGCAAATGATGTGGCAGTGATACAAGGGCTGTACAAATGCTAGAAAGACAGTTGCAATGAAAATGGCAAAGGACAAAGGGTTATGAGAGAGAGAGACAGTGCGAGGGGAAATGATTCTGTACAAACTGTGACAGCAACTTCGTGCAGTTATTTTTAAGGCTGATTCCAGCGAAAAAAATCTGAAAATTAAACTCTTTATTGTTACACTCTCATCATTATGTCTGACTAATGGTTCATCTTTGAAGTTCTGTTGCTGGAAAGTGAACGATTTGGAAATCTTAATGGGTTTGTAAAACCATCTGCGTTTGTGTGTGGATCTTTAAGCACTTTTAAATGCTTGTGTAATTATCCTGTTGGATATTATTGTTTGTGCATACAGTATTGCCCAAATTGTTTTTAGTAATGCTAAATTATTTTCCATGGGAGCAGTCATTATGTCTCTTGTTATAAAATAAGTTTCATTAATTTCCTATGGTAGATGAAGACTTTGTTTCTGCTGGAATGTCTTTAAGCCTTAAGGTTCGCTGATTGGTTCCTTGGACGCTGAGTTGTTTGTTTTGTGTAGCTGTTTTGAGCTTATTTTCAGTATTATGTGCTCTGGATCATCTCTGAAATCACTTGAGGGTGGCTTTTAGATTTCTTGTAATAAAGAAGCTTTGCATCATCACTTTGTTTGAAAATTTACTTACATGTAAATAAAAATTGTTTTTTTCCCGCAACAAGAGATGAAAAGTTAAAAGAAAAGCAGTAACGAGGAAAGGACTTGTATGCCCAGTGTTGTGTACATTCACAGGAAGCTCAAGCCTAAATCCCCAGAGTGAGGTTAGACAACCTGATACTCATTTATTCTCTCCGGCATTCATTTATTTGCTCTCTTTCTTTGATTCTGCAAGTCTCTGTGTGTGTCTCTTTTTTCTCTCTCTCCTGGCAGCTTTTTTTACTCTGACTCAGGCATGAATAATTCAAAACGACTGGGCAAATTCACCTGGCGTCTCAATTATCACTTATGTTTTTCCTCTGGTGTCTTTTCTCCTTATCCAGTTTACTTGCTTTCTCTAACTGCTGCTTCTTCTGGGGTGATTCAGTCATCATTGTTTCCTGACCCCCTCATATCGTTCCAAGCTACCTCAGTGATCTGTGAGTCATTACATGATGAGCAGTACTTCACTTTCTCGTCTGTTTAAGCTCTGACAGCTTCAGCGTCTGGTCTCTTCTCCCCAGTCATCCCACGCATCTCTGGACGCCCACACCAGCACTCTACAGACACTCTGAAACTCAAGAGTGGAAAATAAACAGGTATAAAGCACAGACGTTCCTGTTCAGAAAACTAAACACTGCTTGATGTCTGAGAACAATAGTTTAACAATCATGTGAAACTTTAAAGGAATAGTTCACCTTAAAAATAGAAATGTTGTCACCTTTTACTCCCACATGTCGTTTCAAACCTGTATACAGAACACAAAACAACAGGAAAAAAAAGACAATTACTTGTAATTAGCATTTATGCCGAGTAAGAGTTTTGCAATAGAACGGTTGTAAAAATGGCACTTTCAGTATTTATCGGTGCTGGGGAAGATTCTTTGAAAAATGCGGTTTTCAAATATCATACTAATAATTTAAAAACCATTACAAGCTGCTAATGCAACACAGCTAACTGCACTGCAGCTATTCAAGGAAGCAATAACATTTTGAAAATATAACTTTCAGATTATGTAAACTAGCTTCAGAGGAGTTTTATCTGGCACAAAAACGATGAGTCTCAGTTTACTTAAAATGATGACACAGTTGCAAAAGCTGTATTTAATGGCAAAAACAATGCACATTGCAGGGCTTAAAGTATTCCGGCACCGTGCCGGATCTCCAGCGTTCAGCCGCGAAGGAAAAGAATTAAATAAATTTAGAGCCTGGGCATGCGGTTTAATATTTTCGAGCCAATTTATTTTACCTACCAATCATATGAGAGGAACGCAGCTTTAACTAACGTTACAAGCCTATCAGAAGCAGAGAAGGGCGGGTCCTTGCAACACGGTATGATTGACAACCATACGTCAATGTCATGCTAGCGTTGTCTGAGAAAAAAAGAGAGCAAGTTTATGATAAAGGACTCAAAAATAAGTGGTGCTGGGCGTGGATTAAATACAGTAGAAATGGCGAGCCTTTTGGCAGTTGGTGCAAGAAACTGAGAGAGCCCGAAGCTTGTTTCTGCACGATTTGCTCAAGGAAGCTACTGTATGCCAGCAGCGGTAAGAAAGTGCTTGGGAAAAGTCAGTTTTGGATGGTATTTATTTGTTTATTAAAACTTAATATAAATTGGATTTGAGTCATTTCAAATTGTGAAAGCTGAGCGTCCCGTGTTCGTAGACCGTGCGCGCCATTCAATGACATCCCGGACGCCTTTTCTTCCTGCGAGACCATCCGCGTGAGGGGAGACGACAGGGGAGAGATCCACAATTTAATTTAGTGGTGTATGTGTCACCAAAGGCTTAGGGTGTGTTCACATGCAGCGCGGTTTGCGCGCGCAAGCTCTTCATTTTCAACAGAGCAGCGCAGTTTAAAATCCAAAGCAGAAATTATTCTGTAACTGACAGCGCCTTATGGTTGCCTAGTAACAGCAGATGCTACAGAAGCGCGCGCGCCCAAGCGATTTGAAATTGATGGAAGAAGTGACGCGCCTCGCGTTTTCCAAGCGTTTTTAGACGCTTAGTGAACGTACCCTTAAGAGAGTAAGTTACATTTAATTCTAAAGTATGGTTAACACTAATACAGACATTATTATTTGTGGCCAAGACACAAACTGCTGAAGAAGAGAAGCGGGCGAGGTTGAGACATGTAAT
>JAUMHG010000050.1:6790288-6813942 GCA_032359395.1 Enteromius anoplus
GCTCAAAGGCAAATCGGTCTCTCTGGCGAGTTCCCATATGTAACGTCGAAGTGATTCGACTGAAAGGGTAACTTTTGCAACACATTCTTGGAGTTCTAATTTGCAAAAGCTATTTAATTTGTTTTTCTTTTAAATGCTTTTTATTCGGTTTCTGTTTGTCCTTTTCTTTTTATTTTTTACATCTGTGTGGCCTTTTTTTGATAAAAAGATACTGAAGAGCCAAAATGCACCACATACGTATCGTTAAACTAAATATTTTTCTGCAAATATTGGTTGTTGGTGGCATCACTCATATTTGCATTCCAGCACTGTACTGTAAAACATTATTATGTTATCGGAGTACTGGACTTTTGAAAAAAGAAAAAAAATGTAGCCTTTCTACTTAAAAATTATTTAAATAATTGTAGTCTTAATTAATCTATTTTCCCCTATTTTTCAGATGTTTTAGTATTTATAGCTACATTTGTGATCATATCATATCAGGGTTCAAATTAAACCCAATGCTTGACATGCACGGTCAAACAGATGCCGCCCAGCATCAGATGGGTATAACATCCTATAATGCCTCATTCAGCTTCAGCGGAGTTCTGTTTCTCTTGGTGCCTGGATTATCAAGTGTTGTAATAATTCACCTTTGATCCTGGGTCCAAAGGTGAAATGAATTCCAGACAGACTAACAGGCAGTTTGCAGACTTTGTGTGAGGGTAATCTGTGTGTGTGGATCTGAACTATGCATTTCATAAACAATACTGCTTCCATCTCCATGTTAGCGGGACTATTTCATAACCTGCCATAAACGTAATGTGTCCAAAGCAGGAACAGAGAGTATCCTGCGAGCTCGCCATGACAGTACAGAGCCGGTGCGGAAACAGCTGCCAAGAGCCTGGAATTTAATACTGCCGTTTACTCCGCAAGCGTAAAGGCTATTAAATGATCTTATGTTGCACAACATTTGACAGCTGCCTCATCTTTTTGTCTCAGATTTCCATTTTAGAAGTCAATTTCATCAAACACTTACTTGCGACTTATATGAAAATCTCAGGGTTTTACATGATAAAGTCCAATGCTTGAGTTCAAAGATTGATACACAACCAATTACTGGAATTGCAGAGGAAGAAACATGGTAATTTATGTCAAAATAACTCGGGAATGCAGAACAAAGGCAGAATGTCCATTTTCGACTGGAGTTTCTTTCTGAAGGAAGATGTTTTCCTTAATTGTGCTCCCCTTGCCCTTTAAGTGTTGTGCCTGATATCTGATCACCTCTCAGATCCATTAGTGAACACCCAGCCCCCTCTGTCACACTCTATTAAAGAAAAAACACACCAGGAAAGCCATTGCCGAATAGATGTACCAGCAGGGCCTGTGAATATAGATTCTAATACGAGATATTCAGATTCGATTGAAAAAATGCAAATAAGTCCCCAGATGCTTAGAGCTCCACAAGAGTGCGTGGGTGAGAGATAGCTGCCACGTTGCAGTAACCGAGAGAGAGAAAGATTTTCTCAAGGGCTTTTACAGGATGATTCTCCATCCTCCCCCTGTCTCAGTCACTTCCTGTTACCTGTGTATGAAGCCCTTACAGACATGATGAGGTGATTCAGGCTGTCAAACCCCCCTCTACATTCTCCTGTCTCATCTGTTCACCACCAGCCAAAGTGTGTATAAATCATTACATCACTTCACATCTGAAGCCAGACATGGACATGCGCTGAGGACACAATTCTGTCTGTGTCCTCAGAGCACCCATCGCTTTGGCCTATGTGTGTTTGAGACATGTCAGACTTTAAAATTTTTGGTTACTCAATACTTGAAGCCTTTGCGCCAGCTCCAGTTTAGATCCACCCTTTGCAGAGATTTCAGGCGACACCAACAATAGCAAAGATGTCAGATAACTTTAGATCAACATTCAAAAAAGTTGAATTTTACTGTTTTCGATATTGCATAGATCATTGAATCTGATTAGACCATTAGTATCTGGCTCAAAAAAGAGTTTCAATACTTTTCCCGTGTAAAACTTGGCGTAATGATATGATGCTGCGGTTGAAATGCTGGGGACTGTTTTCAGGCTTTGTGTAATATCATTGCGGCTGCTGCACCCATGGTAAAGCAGCAAAGTTCCTTGATTCACATGCCGGGATGAGAGTAGTTCCTAGCCATATCGGGCTAGAAAATCACAACTTTTCGTTTTCCTTCAGCCTTAGTACACAATGTAACTACAGAAGAGTCAAGTTTTAAATAGGTAAAATATTGAAACTCTTTGGTCATTTGTTTTGAGCGAGATGCTAATGGTCTAATCAGATTTAATATTCTATGCTAAGCTGCAGCTTAAAGTGCTATAGCCAGACTCAGAGATCGGCTGAATGAATTCAGAAACAGTAAAACTCAGCTGTTTAACTCTAGGTATTTTCAAAAATAGTGTAGTGTTCATTTAAAACATACCTGTATAAATGCGTTGTGAAAAGAAGCATACAAATACATTTTGTTGAATTTTAAAATAATATTTTACGCCAAAATACATGCAAATTAATTCATTCACTTTTTCAAAATATGAATAGTTCAGCCGTGAATCACTACTTGCATTCTAATTGGTTCATTCAATTCAGTGTTTCCAGCCAATCGCATTAATGAACTAATTACAGTACACTTAAATAACCAGGACGTATTCAACTAATACTATTTCTGTGAACTATGCTTGTCCTCGTCTTAGCTCAACACCTCCCCAGCACTACAGGGCTGAATCTGCTATGGGATATGACTTACTGACATTAATGAAATGCAAAGTTTATTTTTGTCAGTATGTCCAAAATTTGCTTTTGTACGGTGGCTTCAGAAGATTTGTGCATAAGTGATATTACTGTACGATGCTTAATGTATTCTCTGCACCCGCCCAACTTTACACTTTGATTAAGTACAGTAGAAGACTGTGACCATTCTTAAAAACTTAAAAACTCAGTTTGGAACGACACGAAGGTGAGTAAATCATAGTAGATTTTGCTGCAATATACATTTAACAAGCATTTGTACAATGTTTGTATATTCCCTTATGTATGAAGTTCCATGCCATTTTTAGAATTTGTAATACCTTAAAGGGTTATTTTGGCTTGAGAATGCATTTTCTGTCAGTCAAAACAAGAAAATATTTTCTTATCTTATTTTGGTACTTCCTCATACTGCAGCTTTTGCAGTTGTTGGGAAAATATTTTCCGCTTCCTTCCACACAATCTCACACAGCATACTTTAAAGCCTATATATAAGCTCTGCTGCCCACATTTATCTGTACCCAGTGGCACAGCTGTGTGAGTTCTCACACCGGTGCGACAAATGCACCCTCCAAGGGGAACACATCATGCCAAACTCAATGTCTCAGAGCCATAGAGTAGAGACCACTGAAGGGGAGTGATGGGAAATAGATTTTATGTCTTCTGCTTCTGCCAGAATGGTGAATTCTTCGTTTCATGCTGTAAAGCACTAAGGGGGAAGTAGAAAAAGAGAGAAAAGAGGGTTGAGGGACAAGTGCCATCTTGAAGAGAGCAAGTGGAAGAAGGGGGGAAAAAGAAAGAGACAGGAATATCCTGACGAATCATAATCCAGTTTTCATCCAACGTTGCCCAAGCAATTTCACTTCAAAGCTTTAGAGGGCTGGCCAATTACTGCATATCCCTGAGTTTCCTTTGGATGTGAGAGAAATATATAATTTAAGAAATTTTAATTAACATCTCTCATCTGCTTATGAAGGCAAGGAGGAGAATAAATGGCAGTCACTTCTGCCCGGCTTTAAGACACAGCATATCATATGCACAAGCGCTCCTTCATTTTTTAGGCCAATTACAGAGGGGGTGATGTCTCTGAATTCAAGCCAAACCCTTTCAGAAAAAACGAGCTGAAGGAAAAGAAAGATGCAGCTTCCTAAATGAAGGATGTGGTGAAACACACACACACAAAAAAAACAGAAGAAACAAAAAGAGCAGGGAGTGCTGTAACATAGGTGGTTTTTCCAACTATGAATGAACTATTGGTTGAAATCACTAACATGATCTGAGGGTTGGCATGGGGATGGATATTTTAAACAATTAAAAAAAATAACATTCATTGCATTTGTAGCATGCAAATGCTAAATGAAAGTTTAGGACTCGTATTACAAAACAAAATCAAGCAGTGAGACGCTGAAACAAACTGTCACAACACCCCCTGGTCTCCCACTCGATTATGGCATTTATTTTCTAGGTAAATCCCCATCACCCTTCTTCCCTCAAATATGTACAGTAGCTGCAACATCCTTCATGTGTTGCCCCAGAATCTATTAATACTTTTACTCTGTTAATGAAGATAAATGCACAAGACTAACAATGTTCCATAGAGAGAGGGAGAGAGACGGCGTGATACTTGCAAAAAAAGAGGAGAGAAAGAAAGGGGCAAATTAGGGTGGATAGAAAACAAGGACAGAGTGAAAGATGGATGGATTGCATTAGAAGCAAAAGGGGGAACACTGGCTGGCTCAGTGAAAAACACCTTGATAAACAGGCTGTGAACACCCCCACCCCCCAGCAAGGTGTCCTCCTAATGATTCCTATCCTGCACCTGCTGAGAGAACCTGAGTCATACTTACACACCACTGCAGATGGTGCGCAGAGAGAAAACCGCACAGCATAGGGTTTTGCCTTGCTGTAAAACACCTACTACATCTATTCAATCAAAACATGACATTTTATTGAAACATTTTTATTTATTTCAATTCTGTCACGGCGTAACAGACCAAAGCCTGAATGAAGACTGTATGGGTGAAAAGTGTGCACTGTTGGAGAACTGGTGCTATTATTTAGAGCATTAGGCTGGGCGTCTGGCTGTCATATACTGGGTCGCAATCAACATGCACCTGTTTTTGCTGCACCAAAGAGGCTAAAATAAGTTTTAAGGTTTCTCGTAAGAGAGACCTGCACAAACTACAGTGGAAGTTGTTGTTGATTTAAAGAATAATGATGAATCTACCATTTAGAAAACAATAGCTATGGTTCTCTGGAGTGCATTCACTGTATAAAAAAAAACAAAACATTGAAGCTTTGCTCAAAGTATTGCTTTGTGTTCTGCAAAAAAGGAACATTGCTTTGAAGACTGATTCAACTGAAAGACTCTTTTCAGCAGTCTGCATGATTTGAGGTATCATTCATAGGAGATCTATCATGATTACTCTTAGAAGATAACAGTATGTAATGTAAATGACATTAATGTATTTGGTCTTGGCGGAAAAGATATGCTATGCTGCTGAATTGCTGCTGCTGTCATTTTTGTCGTAGATTATTGCTACTGCTGCAAATCGACTGCAGGAAATTGCTACTGTCTATACATACACTGATACAGGGCTGTGGGGATTTAACATATACTCTTGCTGCACCAATAGCTTATAAAGTAACCTGTAGCAAATCTACACAGGTGGAGCTGGGGAAGGTGGAGGGTTTCAGAAGAAATCTGAAGGTGCGCTGCAAAATGAGAGGCTAACTAGCCAATTAAATGAATGGATGTGAACTCATTGGCGTATGGAGCTGTGAATATCATCGATTCGTGACAGAACTTGGCGTTTATGCATCAAAGTTTAATACTATGAACCAATAAAACCTTAAAAGTATGAGCAATAGTAGTAGTACTTTTCTTTTGGCCAGAATCAATAAATAATTTTTCCTAAAGACATAGCAGTTTATATAGAGTGTGACAGAGAAACTTATCTTGCATTACATCTGTACATCTTGAGAGAAACTCACATATATCAAGTGAGCGTCTGAGGGACTATCTGTTTTGACTGTTTATTCCATCCTGTCTCTGAGGATTGATGGCCGTTCTGAATACTCTTTGGGAATTTTTATCACTCTGCACCAAATATGTGAAGGCCATTTTAAACATCTAGTATGGTGTGATTGTAAAAAGAGAGAGCTGGAAGCAATTCCCCACACTGAAGACTAGGAGCACCAAAGACGCCTTAGTGACAGTGAGTAAAGGTTTAAAGTTAATTCTGGTTGAGCTGAATTTATTTAACTTTTAAAGTAGGGTAATCTCAAGTTATAATGGAATTATTGTAACATGGTAATTTGAAAGTAGTGTTATGTGTAATTGCATTTCTTAACTAAAATGATGAAACCAGACTTACGTTGAGGCAGAATTAAAAGACTAGGCTGGCTCTCTAGTGGTGTTTTGGGACTGTGGTGACACTTAATGTTTTGACAGCATGGTAACTGAAACATTGGCTGGTTATATAACCAGGACAGGCTGGTGGATCTGGGATGTCATTGGGGACCACTCCCATCACATTCCAGGAAACCCTGTGTATTTAATCTGCTTATCCTCGGCAGATTGGTGCCATGTGCTTCTGTGTGTATGTGTGTGTGAGTGCATCGTGTTTGTCCTAGCTGTTCCTCAAACTTGTCAACATCTTTCCTCTGTCATGTCAGTTCTCTCATCTTTCTCATGTTAAATCTCTCTCAGCTCTAGCTATATTAATCCACTCCTGGATCATCACTAAATAAACACTTGGCCCACACCTATTACCATCTTCAAATATTCCCAGTATACTCTATGTACTGATCATTTAGATCATTTAAAGAGATCAAAATGAAAGTTTCTCCATTTACTCAACAACATGTCATTCCAAAACATGTTTTTTTTTTTTTTTTTTTTTTTTTTTTTTGTCTCCGGTGGATCACAAAAGAAAATATTCTGAAGAACGTTGGCAACCAAACAGCTGACTTTGATTCTATTGTATTTAGCGAAACGTGCAAAATTTAGATCCAGGTTTGAAAAATACAGTCACATTTAGAACAGAATATAGTCAGATTTTATTTGTGCATTCTCATCTAAGTTTGTTGAAATCAGTAGTGTATAAAGTTCTCAAGGAAATGCCAATACTAAAGTAAAAGTACAGATATCTTACCAGAAAATGACTTTGGAATAAGTTGAAGTCACGGTTTAGAGTATTACTTGAGTAAAAGACTTAAAGTATGTGATATTTACTTTACTTAAAGTACTGTACTTAAGTATTGAAAGTAAAAGTAAATGCACAATTTTAATTCTTTCTTCCATTTTGTATCTTTGGGTATAAATAAGAAGCACTTCATCCGGATCTTAGTGTCTTCCATTCCAACCTAAGAAAACATAAGAGTGTCTTTTATCTTTATGTAAGTAAACATTTCTGTAATCTGCATCTGAAACAGCATTTAGATGTATTTACACAGTTTAATGCATCTCAGAGAGGACATGGATGCATTTAACCTGCAGTTACAGATGAATACGTTTTGATTTTAACGTTGAATACTGATATTTGAAATGGTTTAAAACATGAAAACACACGTGAAATTAAAACTGCCAGTAGGTGGCAGCTAGTGACTGTTTGTGAGTCATTCAGATTCAACGGATTCATTCAAACAACTGATTAAATCAATAAAAAACACTTTCCATTGCTCAGAGACGTAAAAAACGGTACTCTTTCCCCCAGTTTCACAGACAAGGCTTAAGCTAGTCCAAGACTAAATTGCATGTTTGAGCTGTCTCAGCTGCTCTGGCATATCTTAAATCATGTCAGTGTCATTGTTCTGTGTTAGGATACATCCGTAATATTTTCTTATAAGGCATTTTTGTAAAAGTTGCTTAAATGTCTTGCTTAAATTAAACTAATGCCTAGTCCTGGCTTAAGCTAAGCCCCGTTTGTGAAGGAGCATTTTGCCATCTACAGTTTAGATTGCCTTGAATTTTAATAGACTAATAAATCACTTGCATGTACTCTAGATATACTCGATAATGTTGAATCACTCATGACTACAACAACACTTAATGTGTTATCGCACAGCCGACATGGGAGGGAGGCACTCTTACAAGGAGGCTAAAGGCCACGGCCTCTAGCTAGATCACCTCTTTTTGAGTTCAGGAGAGACAAGTTTACCTGCACAGCACCTACCTGCTGGCCTCCATTACACTCACCCCCCTAAACCTCATTCCCATCCGGGTCACGGCACCAACGTAACCCCCATGGGTCTGCACCACCACCACAAATCACTATCGTCCTGAACGGTTTTCAAACCCAGGTCTTTGGCATGGGAGGCAAGCACGCTAACTAGAACACTGGCCTCAGTTACAGGTGCACTTGTTTGCACATGAGCAAAGGTGCTTTTTAGGAGTCTTAACTTGAAGACCAAAGACCAGTAATTTGGGTTCTTCAGTAAAAAGTGTTCTTGTGCCTTTTGACTTTTACGTTTCGCATACCGAATAGGCTTCGGGGAAATGTGTTAGTCGGCTGAAATTATAAAAATTAAAGTAAAGTACAGATACTTTCAAAAGTATTATTACTTCATTACGTTGCACCAGTGTTTAAACTAATGTTTTGTTTTCTATAAATGCACATAACAATGTTCATTATTATCGGTGCCTGTTCATATGCAATTTAATAAAGTCAAGTTGCACTGTCAGGAAAATGTGAAACAGGTACAACTGATTTGGGGGAAAACTTTGTTTACACTTTACCCCTAAAAGGTGCATATTAATATTTTGGAGTACCAACCTATGAACCTTTAAGAGATAAATATGGTACAAATATACAAATGTCCTTTTGAGCCTATAATCTGTATATTGCATGTGCTGATGTCAAGGGCAAATAGTTTATTGATGTAAAAAAAACATATCAGTGGCAAGCAAGAAGAGAATGGCAGTAGAAACGTGTATTTTTGGAATGTGCTGAATATATGTATTCAGGGATATTCCAATAGCTGTGGAACATGTAAACCTCTTTTTTGGAGGCTTACTCAGAATATGGTTAATCACAAAATGATGTGCATGTAAACATGGTCAATGAGAGAAGCAAGAGAGAGAGTGTTAGGGGAGATGGAAGAATGGAACACAGGAGGTGCCGAATGGTGTGCATCTGGCCCTGAGGTGGAGTGTGCAGGGCCTGGTTTGTGCTGATTGTGTGAAATAGCATCCCACATCCACACATGTTAGAATGAGAGAGAGCGAGAGAGAGAGAGAGAGGATGGGATGGAAAAGCCAGTCCAGACCAGATCAAAGCTTCCAGAGCCAGCAGGACCAGAGCGCAGACAGGCAGTCTCAGCCATGTCCTTAAGGAGAGCAACTCCATCCCCAATATCTCTCACACGCTCTCTCGCTCTCCACTTCCTTACTCTCCCTTCTCACAGCCTCACTCCTGATAGTTTTACTCAAAGCGTGACTATCTCCCGCAAACAGAGCTTCCAATGGATTAGGACAGAGAGGGAGACAGAATAAGAGAGAAAGTAAATGAGGGGTAAATGCGCAAGGTCTCGGAAATGCAGCATGCTACTGCTGCCCTCTGGTGACTCTTGTTACAGCATCACAGCCGAGCAACACCTGCATAAATCACCGAGAAGGACGACTCGACGGATCTTTCATTCGATTTTGCTGATTCTTTTTTAATGATTCATCAGTGACTCTGTAATCATCGGGACTCTTGGGGGCCGACAGATTCTCTGATGGCTTCCGAATAGGTTGATTTGGCAGGTGTGACAGGCATCTGGTGTGTTATCTAAGGAGATGGCACTGATGTGCGGTAATTAGAAAGCCTGTGATTTCTCATGCGAGTTCCATCAGCATTTGTATTCCCTCACTTTATGCTGCTGCCACCGAGGTGGGAGAGAATGACAAGCCTCGGGGACACCAATCAAGAAACGAGGGAAAATGACACCGCTTGCCAGAATGTGTGTGTAGATCTGGAAGTGTGTGTTAGCAACTGTCATAACAAAGTTGCACCTGAACCTAAAGGAGATTTGCTGAAAGGTGTTTTCTCTAATCAAAACGAATGTGATAATTAATTGCCGAATGAAACTGTTGTGAAACTGCAGTTCAGTCTCTCCTGACCAGAGCCTGAGGCTCCTAATTAAAACCTTGTTATTAAAAAAAGACATTTTGTCTCCTGCCAGCCTATTAGAAAGACCCTGCTGTCTGTCCAAACTCAGATTGAGGTCACATGCACTCCCTCATTTCACAACAAATGAAAACTCTGTTTTCACAAATCTGACTAGGGTTCCCAGCAGAGCCTCATAAATTAAGATACAGCTGTTATAGGGTGATTGTCGGTAACTAGAAATCCTCGTTTCAATGATAGGCTGTAGTATCATTATTTTTCTGGGTTAGTTTTAGTGTTCTGCACATGTGGATTATGCTGTTAATTGTTTAAAGTTCAACCCCTTTTAATCTTTGTCATATACATATAATTAAGCCATTAGCTCTCTTCCATATCACTGACTTCATTTCCATACTCAAAAATATCACTTTTATTATCAAACTATGTTCTGATTGTGTACAGTATGTGTCATATAGACGCATTAAATCAATTGACATAACCAGACTACGACTTAGATTTTAGTTACCAATAGGCTTAACCGGACTAAGCCAAGATATTGTTTTAAGAAATCAGAATAATTATTAAATTAACTTTACAGAATATCTTTTATAAGAGAATTGATTTTAGCTGTGATTATAGAGTTTCAGTTTGTTTTAATGTTTTATGGAAGCCCATTTCTGCCACTGAATAAAAAAATAAATAATTGCAATGTTATATCTCACAATTTTTTATGTTTTTTTTTTTTTTCTTTTTTTGCAATTGCGATGTTATATCCCACGATTCAGACTTTTTTCCACAGAGTTGTGAAATACATGCAATTCGGATTTTTTTTCTTAAAATTGCGTAAAATAAACTAACTAGAACTGAGAGACATTAAGTCAGAATTGAGGGATATAAACTCACAATTACGAGAAACAAAGTGAGATTTGTGACTTTCTATCTCACAATTCAACATTTTTCAGGAATTTGCAGTTGTAAGTTATAAAGTCCAGTTCTGAGGGGGCTGATAGTTTATCCGAATTACAAGTATATATCTTCCAAAACTGGCAGATGTGTGTTATAAAGTCAGAATAGGCTTTTTGTACATATCTTGCAATTTTGCTTTTTTTCAAATCAAATCAAACCAGAAACGGGCTTCCATAAAAGTTCAAATTTAGAGCTGATCTAAAGGTTTTAGCATGAAATTGACAGCAACCAATTTCAGCACCATTTTTTTGTAGCTGGCCAAGAGCAGCTGGAGTGCTGCTAAAGAGTATTTCTGTCATTTCATTGTTCATGACATTGAAAGACTTCTCATGTCCAGTTTGTGTGATCATGGCATCTTCAGGGATGTCTAAAGGGACATGAATATCGTCTTATTAAGAATCAGAGGTTCAATACCATTAAAAAGAACATAGTAAAGTGAATGAAGAAAGAGATGAGAAAATGTAAGCCCTGAAGGGTTTCTCTGCTTAGATTTAAATCCTTTAACGAGATTTCTCTTATCTGGTTACTGTCTTGGTTATGGAAAGTGTTTGATGGGGTGTGTGTAAATGCATTAGAATTCATAATGCATTAATGTGTTGATTCTGGGATGCAGCATGCATGATTAATGTTTATGATGGGAAACAAAATTTTGAGTTCCATATATTAATCTATAATTATACTTTAGCTAACTGTAAATTAGTTAGATTTGTAGTGTTTCTTAAAACATGAAGGTTAAATAATTTATTTTATGTTTTACTGATATATTGTTTAATATCTCCAGCATGTTTTGTTGGAGCTTATTGTTCTGTTGTGGGTCCTGGTCCCCTTTTCTTCAGTAACACATACAACAGTTCCAATTCCATCCAGAGAATCCACTGACCTGGGCCTTCACAATCTCTGAAAAATCCTCTCATATTTATTATGGCAATTAAACTGCAAAGTGATAGAGGAGAGAGTGAGTGAGAAGAGGAAAGAAAAGACAGAATGGGAAATGAGGTAAATGTCCCCCCTGAGTGAATCTCCTTTTTCTCCCCTTTGAGAAGAAAGCCCCACCATTCGCAGGAAAAGATCCTAAGAGGCTTACAACTGTCATTCAAGTGATATTGAGAGAAAAAGGGAATTAGACACAGAGAGAGGGGGATGACGAGGTTGAAGACGCCTTAAAAAATGGGGAGAGAATGTGCGTGGGAGGGGAAGATCTGAAAAGTGGAGCACTCGAAATGCACAACAGCACCACCCTTTGGACAAATATGGAAAAATTAATTTGGTTTACTCACATTCATGATGTTTCAACACTGTTTGAATAACAAATGTGGAAAATCACAAAAGTAGAAACTTAGCAGAATGCCCATGCTGCTCTTTTTCATACATATTTTTTAATGAAGGTTTCCTTTTTCTTCATTTGTAGAGCTCCACCGCTTGGAGGGAGGAAAAGTACAGCATTGCTGTACAATGCTGTGAGTACAGCATTTTTTTTTTTTCAATGTACTCTTCATTTAGATTCATACAGTTTGACTCACTCTCCTTTAATAACCCTTAGTTTTAGAGAACACACACAAACCCCCACCGAGACCCCTATGGTGTGATGTGGAGCAATCTAGTACATACGTTAAATGTAATGAGCAACAGAGAGCAGATAAACAACATTCTCATTCATTATAAATTATTGTAACATTTTAAAAACTGGGCTATTGTTACGCTAGTATTTTTTTGCCGTCATTCTGCCACTCTTAAGTCAGTTTGAACTTTGTTTTTCTTTGGGTATGAGGTTAGATGTCACCTTCCTGTCAGACGTCACCTTCAAACGCGTAGCTGGAATTCTTGAGATCTTAGACGATGTGTGCATGTATGTCAAGCAGCCACTGATTGAGAGATCCATAAATCTACGATGTATGTCTTTGTTAGTATCTTATGTAAACAAGCAGTGGGCCTGTCTATGGCGGTTTAAGCATCTAACGGATGCTTGTGTGGGTGTAGAATTGATTTCAACGGTAAAACCATTTAGTATGACAATGGTATCTGTTTTGTGATAATGATGAGTACTAGTTATCCTAAATCAGTTAAGCTATTCTCTCTCCTGTGGTTATAATATTATTTAAAGACAAGTGATAAACTGGCAAAACAAGAAGAGAAGAATTTTGCCTTATCCTGAAGGGGTTTATTTTGCATTAATGAACGGCTGGCAACATTATTTAGCTTGTTACATGGCTTCATGCTGAATGAATAAATACATGGGCATTACTGAGAAAAGTATTCCATTAGAGTTGCAAACGATTAGCGTAGTAACAAGACCAACATTTATTACACTATTAATTTACAGTATGCACACTGTAAAAACAAAATCTGTAAAATTTACGGTAAAAAAACGGCAGCTGTAGTTGCAAGAATAAAACCGTAAAAAAATACGGTAACAATATTTTTTACCTGTTTTATGAAAATTTACAGTTAAATACCAAAATTTCTAATAATAAACCGTGGTAACTGATATAATGTTAATATACCAACCTATTAAAGAAGTGAAATCTATGTAGTACTTTTGAAATAAACTGATAACTATCAAATGCAGGTGGTGATGAGTAAGTCACATGAACCAAGGTCCATAACAAGTAGTTTTTATATAGTAACATATATAGAAGGTGCTCATTCACACAAACACTAAACACCATCATAGTAAGATTGATTAAACTGAAATGTGCAATAAACAATAATTTAACAACATCACATGTAACACACAACCCTAATAAACATGACAGGTATACAAAAAAAACTAAGAAGAAACATAGTTATTTCAAAGAAACAACATTTAAAATGCAATGCAGGGAATTCTTGTAACAGGAATTCACTATTAACCATGTAACTTTTTTTAACCGTAGCATTTTCACAGTTTTTTACCGTTAAAATCACGGTCATTTTGTACAGTGTATATAAAGCAATTGTATTTTTGAGATTGAGATTGATAAAATACTCTCTTTCAAGTTTTTCTCCCCTCCAGCTCGTTTATTTGTGTATCTTGCCTGTTTGTTGTTTTTCAAACATTATTGTTTTAACAAGGACCTTCAAAGAGCTTCTAACATCTATCAAAGGTTTTTAGGTGCCTTTTTAAAAAAATTATAGATTAGACATAGCAACCACTTTGACTCACAAGATGGCGCCATTGAGTCATTGTTTAACATGCAGTAAGGTGAAAGAATGACATGAAGAATTTAAAAATAGTTTAGGCTATCCATTCCGCTCCAAAAGTTTGGACTTGCAAAGTGTGGTTTTGGATGATATCAATATAGATCCTTATCATTTTTTGTTGCAAATACTTTCCATTAAAGTAACTTGCCATTATCAGTGCAGACCAGCACTAATAATTTCTAATTTGATTACATAATAATGGCAATATATGTATGTCAAAGTAGCTACTAAGGAAGGAACTGGACAGTGATGTCCGTTAGAAGTGTCAAACAGTGTGAATCATCTTTGGGCAATCCATTAGAAGGCTATATATTTTTCCAATTGCGTGTATTGGAACAACTATGTATGTATGGGTTTGGTACTTTGTGATTAGCCTACCAACCTACTAATTTTCTCCGTCAAACACCTGGCATTTAATCCCGTTCTGGCCATACCAGTAGCAAAGCTGGGAGAGTCATAGTGAGCTCATGATGCAAGATGAAGAGAGGACACTTTGACGCTTTTTCTGACGTCACGCCGATGCAGATCTTCAAGGCGGGAAAAATGTTTCACCGTAGAGGCGCATTCAGATGGTTCATGTGAAATCATGTCCTAATCACGTTGATTAATTAATTAGAGCTGGATGAGAGTACTCAAAGCAGCAGCACGGAATGTAAATTCAGTACAGACAAAGCGTCAGTATGTGAAAACGTGAACATAAGGGACGCTACAGCCACCGGAGGTAGTGCTAAGAATTGCAATCAATCTGCGGTAGCTGTTAAATGTGTGTGAGTGTGGCAAGCTGTTTTAACATTTATTTCTTAAAACTAAACTAAAATCTATTTTGATACTAGTACTTATTGTCTAACTGCTAGTAAGTTGCCAGACACCGCCAGATTTTTATTTTTGTTTTGTTTTTTCACAAAAAAAACCCAACATTTTCCCCTATGTAAAAATAAAAGAGCCTGTGTGTAAAAAAGGCGTTATCCTTTTTTTAAATAATCACAAATGAGAGTATGTTCAATAAAAAATTTTGAACAAAAAGTTTAGATTTTTTTGTAAAAGTACATCTGGATCAGATTCAGATTCTATGATAAAAACATAGGCTACATGGAGTAGACTGCTTCCATATATACTTTACTATATTTACCCAAACTTTTTCACGCTTTCAAATTACAAAATACTACTAATAATTATAATAATAAATAAATAAATACAAAAATAATGCAGAAACAAACAGTCACATTTTTTTTATATTCCTAATAACCAAATAGAGAACATGTGCAGGTCAGTTGACCCTTTGATAAGTCCTTCCCCACAAATGAGTCAATAGCACTTGAGTATCAGTTGCACAGGGATCAGAACTTGGACATCTTTAGGTTTCAGCGCCATTGGAAGATCCTAAGCTCGCATTGATTTAATGTTCATGCTACCAAAAATGGTAAGGAAAGTATAGTACTTATAACACGGACTCCAGGTTTCCTAAGGAGGATAGGCAATAGAATTTGGAATATTTTAACTGATAAATCGAAAATGATCGAAAAATTTCAAGTGATATTTGAACCCCAAATAATGATAAGAATTTGCCACTTGTTGATAGGCTACAAAAAAAAAAAAATGTAATAAATAAAGTATAGAATAGGCTACCTTTCGCTGTTGGGATAGTAACTAGCAAAGAAAAAGTAGGCTAAATAGTTTATAATAAATTGTTACAAGTGAAACTGAAAAAAATAGTTGGCAAAGTTACTTAAAACTATTTGGAGCTCTAGAAAAAAAATGTTTAAACGGCTTGCCACAGCGCGTGCGCGTGTAAGGGAGAGAGAGAGAGAAAGAGAGAGGCGGACATCGGGATTTTGGACTCCTGAATCTTGACAGCTGAGCGTGAAGTGCGGAATGGATATCTGACAGACATCTTCATTGTTCACGAGTGGGAATAATAATAATTATTATCGCTACTATCAAGTAGCGGTGAGAGAAAGGAAGACGAATCTCAATTGTTTTCCCACTTGTACACAAAAGAAGAGGACTCATTTATGAGTGAGACAGACTGAGAGCAAATGAGAAGTCGTGCCACCGGATGGTTTTTATTATTTGGTGTTTTTTGATGCACGAACGGACTCTGAAATGGGTCGCCATGACGACAGAGCGCTGAGTTAGCCGCTAATGCGTTATACGCATTTGTTTCTGTTATTGTTTTATTTTATCATTTCCCTACCTCCTTTTACAGTGATAAAATATGTTGTAAGCTCGCCGTCAGAAGACACGGGTGTTGTCAGATAAAAAGAAAGACAAAAAGGAGGAGGTGGTGTTAAGAGGTGTTTATTCCCCATTCTTTTTTCCCATTTGTTATTTCCCCCTATCCTCCTTCCTTTTTATGTCTTTTTTCTTTCTTTCCGTTTTTCTTTTATTGTTTTGGGGACGCCGACTGACGCGAAGAAGGTAAATTGATGTGCTAGAGCCTGCGACACATTCATGACGAATTACCTCAGAAAAAAATACCGATGGCATAAACACCGGCTTCACCACTGAAGTACGAATAATCACCGGGAAAGATCCGGAGACGCATCGACCACATACCTTTCATCGCGGTAAGCGGGTTTCTCTTGTATATTATTTTAATACATACATGTACATTTGCACGATGCGCGCGAGTGACGCGTCTGTGTCGGTTTGGCGCACCGTTCACGAATGAGATGTCTAATTAGAAGTGTTCAATAAAGGTGCGCTTTTGTCATGCAATGCCCACTGCCATGGCCTGTTGATAAGAAAATAGAGGTTTTATGATTGACACTCTTGGCCAATATCCGCATATCCTACTATTTTATTCTGGCATGTCTCGTCTGCTTCAAAGAAAAAAGACGCGTTCATCATATCTACATCAAATGATCTCGACGCGACGCTGTCGCGTGGCCTTTACCGACCATTTGCGCCTCTAATTGCATCCATCGCTCGTCCCTCTGGCAACGTGAGGATTGATTTATTTTTGCACTTGATAGATAATGGTAATGCGCCCTGAATGATGGCAAACATCCGCAACCCACGGACTTCCCATCGCCTGTTAAATGTTTAATGGCATTTACGTAAATGTGAGATAGGAGCAAAGACAACCCACCTAACCCAACTGCACACCCACGACGCCCATGCACGCATAGGTATGGAGGTGTATAGGAAGCCATGGCTCTCACAGAGGGGCACATTTATATGCTGTGGTGGTTGGGCAGTGCTCTGTCAATGGCAGAATTCAGCACAGACAAGGAGTCCTCTGTTCTGAAGGCTGAGGATGTGCCCATTCCCAACCCAATTGCTGGTTCATCGGTCTAATGTCTGATATCACCCGATGTAGATCGTTTAGTGCTACTAAGTCTGTCTGCTGTCCTTGTATGATGTAGCAAAGGTGAGGTCTTCATGCTGCTCAAAGCTTTTGCGTTCTTTGCTAGAGTTCTGCTGCAGTCCCTCACGTGGATTGAGGAAAAACTAGTAGTTGATTTCAGAGCATGTGTCTGTGTGGAGCATTCGGCCTTCAGACTTCATATGTGTTACTGTGCACATCCATCATACTGTCTCGCATGAGATAAAAAGACCCCCTGGTTGGTGACCCACTCTAAAGAGGACGGGGGAAAAATCTGAAGAAATAAGACAAGGGTAAGTATTTCTACGGATCAAATCTTGGAAGATCTGCGGAATTCAAAGTGCTGCTGATAAAAATAACTGTGGAATATTGTTTTAAATCATTTACAAACAGAAAAAACAGACCTAAGTGATGCTTTAGGTTAAAAATGACTGACTCTGTATGTAATTCAATAGAATATTTGTTATAAATTGTACAGTCGCAATTGTGTTTTTCACATTGCAAGAGTAGAATACAAAGAAAAGGCCATGAAGCCACAACAAAGCACTTGTTAGAGACTAATCAAACTCAAATTGAGGGATAATTATTGTTGTTAGATCATTTGAATTTTTGCTTGTTTTTACAGGATCTTGTACTGTTTGCTCTTTTGCTACAGTTCATGTGGCTTATCACCTCTGCCGTTCCTCTTTCTGCTGTGCTCAACTGAATGCCCACATCAAACCTGATTTTTAATGAGTCTTACAATATGTTGATAGTTGGATGAAGCACAGCCGGAATGCCCTGAAGTCAGGGCAAATGGCCTTCGTTATTGTGAGCAGAACAACGTTAGAGTGCTGTATACCCAAGGCTGGAGTGTTTGTGATGTAAGGGGGACAGAGAATAGCTTGTGTCTGAGGTTGCCCCAGGCCTCAGAACAGGTAAATAATGAAGAAAAGTGCAGTGTTAGCTTGATGTAACCCCCTCCATGTGCCCTTCTGTGCAGCCCGTGGTTTGTGTGTGTATGCCGTCTTGGGAAGCACTCACATGGACTGCAGCCTTATTAAACTTTAAAAATTCTCTGAGCACTGGGCAAAACGGAAAGAGATGGGTTTTAGACTTAGCCCCTTTAAAATGGAGTTTGTGAATAAATCAGAACCATCCTTACTGTGTGGTGCTAATGTCAGGCAGTGATGGACAGCTGTCATTTTGAGAACAGAACTTAGGTCTTGATTCTGAGTGCTTTATGCAAAATAGGGATAATTATATTAACAATTCATGATGACAGTAACAATGTTTCCTTTCTTTCACTCCAAGGAATACCCAAGGTCAGAGCATCTTTTTTTTGTTCACATATGCACAACAGTATTCGTCAGACACTATTCTGTGTCCATGCGGAATTTATTGGAAAGCTTTCATCTCCCACAAAAGCCCGACCTTTGTCTAGTCTTGTAAACGCAATGTCAGTGAAATTGCAAAATACCGTTTTTATTCACCATTATTATCTCTTCGTCCTAGGACGCAGTATTTGAGCACACAGTTGTACAGATAAGCATTTCTGAATGTTTATGCCGCGCACAAGCGATCATTATAAACCTTCGCTCTCCTTGAAGTGTCACGCAACCCTTCTTTTACATCTTTCAAAGCGGCCGTGACCCGTGAGCTGGCAGTGCTTGATTTTCCGCAACAATGTCTGATCGCGGTACACGCTTTCTGAACTCCACTTTGTTGTAGTAGAGTTGCTGCTGTTGCATTGTGTGGCCTGATGTGCTCAGACATCTGTGTGCCATTATCTCTGTCCCAGCATGTGCAGCATGATCCGCTCACTGTAGACAGCATCGCCACAAGCAATGAATCATCGGCTGAACCTGACAGCCCCCTCCCGTCTAGATCTATATTTCAGCTTCAACGCATGATATGTGGTGCCCGTTGCCGGACAGAGTCCCACCGTTGTTCTGAACGCACTAATAAAGTCGTAATCTCCCCTCGTAACTTTACCTGGAGGTGTGTTACCTGCACCTAGTTCCTTTCAGAAGAGTGCTAAGGTAAGTTTCCTTGCTGCCCTACGTGACAGATGCAGAGACATCTTGTTAGATGGAGCTCTGCACTGACTTTACAGCTCCCTCAAATAATTCCCATCCTTCAGAAGTCTGGAATCCACCGATAGACATGCTAAATGCCACATCTGTGGTTTATCTTTCTTGGGTAGCAAAGAAAAAGGCCGGAGAGTCCACTCATCTTGAGTTTTGCTCGGGACTAAAAGAACCTGTAATCCGTCAGGAAGATATTTTCTTTAGGATGGTGCTTAGAACATGGCGCTCCCTCGCTCTTCAGCACGCAGCTTGAAACTGAAAGGATGTGGAATGGAAATAAAGAAAAAGGATGAGAGTAAAGTCAGTGGATCACTCCGTGGTTCAAGGAGTAACTGTAGATGGTGGGGAAACAGATTCATGTCGCTTGGAAAAGAGAAGACTGATGCTGTTTTTCCCTGCTGTTCTGAAAACTGTATTCAATTATTAATTTGTTTGGAAACCTTAATCACAGCTGGGGCTACATTTCAGCTTTAGACGAGGAGCGGAGGTTCATTAGTCCTGGAAAAACTCCAAACAAACATGGCAGAGACAGGAAACAGACGAAAGCACGGTCCATTTCCATCCGGTGTTCCTTGATTTAGTCAGAATTGGCTCTGTTAAGCTCTTGGGTTTAGTAAAGCTTCTGTGCACTTTAAGTGTGCTGCCTTCCTTCATTATCTTACCCTAATGGCATAAATCCAGCGTTACGAATTAATTACAGAATGTAAAATGTGTCCTATTTCAGGCACAGTAAGTTGCCCCGAAGGTGAGCATCTGGCTTTGTTGCAGTGTGTTTTTAGAGTGGAAAATGCACCAAAAAATTGTTCTGAATACTAGGAGTTTGTCAAGGGTGTATGTTTAATGACTCATCCTCATGTACAAGAAGACTCGAGTGAACGGTGGCACTCTCGAACTGATATTGACATTCTGCAGGTTCATTTCAAGCCAATTATGGACGAGGTGATGATTGTAAAATTGCGTATTGATCTTGGGTTTTAGTGTGGACCCTCCCGCCCTTGAGTGTTAAACATAGTCGAGTGCTGCCCGGTGTAATCACATCAAGAAACCTCCCCAAGATTCGTCCTCACGCTTCCTCTCTTCATTCTGAATGTTGATTGTCTCAGTCTCTCTGCAACACAATCGGTTCTTCAGTGGATAAGTGTTCCTAGACTTGGTCCAACAGGTTTTAAGAGAATCCAGAGATGTTTGATGTTGTGATCTACAACAAAGGCTCTTTTATGCATATATGGAACCAAGATCATATATTTCTAGGTTCAAGTTCTGTATTGGCATCAATGTTATGATGAACAATCGCACAAATGGTTCTTCATAATTGGTTCTTTTAAGAGTGAAGATTCTGTGAAGATTTCGGGAGGTAATGGATGCCAGAAATGTTTAAAACCTCTCTGTATTCCTGAATCAATGGGAGTACTACGTGCAGCTGTCGACTTGCAATGAGGATTAAAAGCTTGTAAAAATTAAGGCCAGTATTCGTTTCATAGTTTGGTAATGTTGTTATTTTGTGGCTCCAGCAATATGTTGGTAAACAACTCCTACTGTACAGATGGAGTGAATGCAAGCTGTTCTGGCAACTTTTTATTCTTTGAGATAGCAGGCAGTAATGACAGGTGCATTGGATGATGTGAGAAAACATAATAGCATTTCATTTCCAAATCAGCTTGAACAACTACTTCTGATCTTGCATGTCATCACGCAGCATGCCTTAATATCTCCTGTGTTAATGTGAGAATGAAGAATAGCAGCATTATGAACCTGAATTAATAATGATACTAACTATTGATTGTCTTGCTGGTTGAGTCATTCTCAGAATGCATCAATCGATCAGGTACTGACTGAGTGCTCATCAACAACTCCTGCATTGACATTCAAGTCTAGCTGAGATTTTTTAAAATGCCGTTTTCTATTTTGTATGTGTTAAAAACGCAGTGCAATATTATTTATGCATTCCCTCAGATTATATTATACACTAAAAACTAAATCAGTTTAAACTGATTGGAGAAATGTAATCTACAAGAGAGCTCTCGAACACGCTGTGGTGTTGATGCTGAGCAATTTAAAATTTAACTGCATTACTTCTCGTTTGACCTTTAAGTCGGGCTGTAGAACTAATGGCTCCATAAATTTGTATTCAGTAAAGTGTTAATGTGCCTTGTAGACTTAGGGTTTATTTTTAACAGGCCGCTAAAATCCCAAGTGTAATTGTCCAGTACCTGAACATCATTCAGTCGTGTGCAGGAATCATTAAAATGACCATTGCATAATGTGAGAAAGGTTAAGTGACAAGAGAGAAGAATTGCTACACGTGCAGCATTGTTTTATGTCTCGCGCGGGTGCATGTAAATGTTGCGGAAATTATATCCCGCCATGTAGAACTAAACAGAATATAGGTAGCAGAAACAACAGGAAAAAAAGATTTCTTAACTTCTCCCAAAGCTGGCCAGCACGGCCCATAGACGTTTCAGCACCTCTTCCTCGTGGACAGCGACAGATTTAAAGCTGGCATGTTGATGGGCCAGCTCCAGAAATTAAATGAAGTTGCCTAGTTTCTCTTGCTGCCAAAGTTGTGTTTGATTGCTGCACAACAAGGAAGTCATCACTTAGAGTACGGCATTAATTTTTTTCTTCTCACATTTAAAGTTCATGAACAGCGTAGCTTAAAATCTGAAATATTTCTTCGCATAAAATTATGTCGTTTTTGGCTGTTCGCTTTGACAGTGAAAAATAAGTCTTTTTATGGCTTTTCGATACTTATTATCTATGCTTGGTATCATGTCTTTATTTCTTGATTACATGACCAGAATCCGCTTTTTTCCCACTCATCCTTTCTTCACTCTCTCACAACCCGTTATTTTGAAAGGGAGCGATAAAATAGTCCCAAAAGACTGATAGCATATCACCATGTTAGCAGAGGGATCACCCATGTACTTCAATCACTCTCATAACTACTGCCATTAAACCAGGCGTACAGCATGCCTGACTGACAGCCCTGTCTCTGAGGGAAACAAATCGGGCCGGGCCAGCCTCCCGACCCCCAATCAATATGCCAGCCCAGCTGGGACCAGTGCCACCAATCACTCTGTCTGGAGAGGGACGGAGACAGACAGGATGCCCGAGAACTTGACTCGTGCGGTGTTTAGCTGTAACTGTGTTGAAAGACAACATGGCTGAGAAAATGTCCAAACATCCCCCGAGGACAGGAGTGTGATGTTAAAGGCGGAAAAGTACACTGCTACAGTTCACTGAGTGATGCTCGTGTACAGTGAGTTGAATTTCTCTTTGCTTTTAAAATATATCTCTATTGTACAGCCATAAACTAAAAGCCTAAGCAACAAAAAAGACATGTTCTATATTGCATGTCAGATTTCTTTTCCTCCTTAAGCTTAAAAACGCAGTGTTACTGTTAAAGCGCTCATCCCTCTCCCTCTGGCCTGCTACTTGTAGCGAGTGGTGATTTATAAAGCCATGGAGAGGCCGACGTCCCCCCTCCAATGGGGAGCGTCAATGCGTAATTACTTTGGAAGATGGATGGGGCCCATCCAGGCTGTCCTGGACCCTGAGTTAAATCAGAGCCCCCCCTCTTTCCTCAGGGTTCACGTACACTCACAGAAACAGCCAACATCTCAGCAACGAGCATTGCTCTGTTTCACCCGTTCCTATTGGTTCTCGCCTATGCACCTTCTCCTTGTGCGCCTTACATCCATCTAACAAGACCAGATGCCAGAGATCGGGTTCATTTCCCCTCTGAGGGCGAAAGCGAGAGGCAGAGAGAATTGAATGAAATGTGAAGTAGGTGCAGAAGATAGAGCCTGTGGAACTGATGCGTAGACATAATTTCGGACAAATTTAGCAATTCCCAGTTGACTGCGACAATCTCAGATGTGCAAAGAGTCAATTAGTGATTCTAAAGTACTGTTTCTCTTACCAAAAAGTAATTTACAGTATGTGTTTGTGTTTGTATTCATATGTGTGTGTATGTGTGTATGTTCATATACTGTAAGAGAAAATTGTTCCATTGCTATTATGGCATAATATTATTTGATTAAAACATTCATATAACTTGATTTTTAAACATGGTATTATAGGGCTGATGTTGTGTTTATGGCAAGAACCCCTCACAAGGGAACCCTATTCCAAAATTTTAAAGGCAGATACATTTTAAATATGACTAAAATTGCAATGTACATACAAGTCTAAAAGTTTTGACATGTTTTCTCACTTATACATACAGTATAGTGTAAAATATTTAGGCTATGAAATA
>JAUMHG010000050.1:6866532-6881001 GCA_032359395.1 Enteromius anoplus
AGTCCAGTAGATTACATGAATAGGGTGGTGGTGACTGCAGCAGCAGAGGTGGCCTGGGAGTGGAGTCAAATTCCCGGTCTGAATTATTGTCCCAGTCCGCCACTGGTCTCATCAGACCAAAGAATCTTATTTCTCACCATCTTGGAGTCCTTCAGGTGTTTTTTAGCTAACTCCATGCAGGCTTTCATGTGTCTTGCACTGAGTAGAGGTTTCTACAACATTCTCCTATCTCCCGACTGCATCTCTGGAGCTCAGCCGCAGTGATCTTTGGGTTCTTCTTTACCTCTCTCACCAAGGCTCTTCTCCCACGATAGCTCAGTTTGACCAGACGGCCAGCTCTAGGAAGGGTTCTGGTCGTCTCAAACATCTTCCATTTAAGGATTATGGAGGCCACTGTGCTTAGTCCAGCAGAAATATGTTTTGTAACCTTAACCAGATCTGTGCCTTGCCACAATTTTGTCTCTGAGGTCTTCAGGCTGTTCCTTTGACCTCATGATTCTCATTTGCTCAGACATGCATTGTGAGCTGTAAGGTCTTATATAGACAGGCATGTGGCTTTTCTAATCAAGTCCAATCAGTATAATCAAACACAACTGGACTCAAATTAAGGTGTAGAACCATCTCAAGGATGATCAGAAGAAATGGACAGCACCTGAGTTAAATATTTGAGTGTCACAGCAAAGGGTCTGAATACTTAGGACCATGTTATATTTCAGTTTTTCTTTTTAAATAAATGATGTCAACAATATTGTACTTTTCTGTCAATATGGGAGGCTGTGTGTACATTAATGAGAAAAAAATGAAATTGATTTCAGCAAATGGCTGCAATATATCAAAGAGTGAAAAATTTTAAATGGCGTTTGAATACTTTCCGTACCCACTGTATATTTGTACAATATACTATTCTTGTTCTTAATTTTTTAATATTATATATTTTGTGGCTGTGTAAAAGTGAGACTGATTTTTGGAAATGCCTTGCGGTGTGTGTGCGCGAGACCGCTATCTTGAGATCACACGTGCGTCTGCATTTGATGCCAGTTTATAATGAGTGCTATGTGATAAAAATGGAGGGATGTGAGACAAATTCATAATGAGCAGCATGTACAACGATGTGTGTGTGATGCAGAAGTGTTGGACTGCAGTTGAGCTGATTCTTAATTGATTTCATAGGGAACTGGAGCTGGGGGGTTTTGTAATAGAGTATAGTGCAAGTGTGTGTGTGTGTGTGTGTGTGTGTATGTGTGACTGGGGGGTGGGGGAACGTTTTAATAATTAATAACAGAATCTGCAGATGAAAACCATGGGACACTTTTACATAACGGTGCAGCAGGGTTCTGAAAGCCAAGATAGTTTCCTAATGCTTATCCAGAGCCTTTTCAAACACTGCTGAGCTCACTTTGTCGCTTTCATTCAAGTAATGAATCTGAGTTTCTACCTGCCCTATTTACAACACATATTAAAAGGAGCCCCTGACTGTTGTTTCATGCTGTTATTGGTTGAAGCCAGCATGACTTTTCTGCTGTGCAGACTTCCACCATTTTAGTTTAGCAACATGTTTCAGAACTTTACTTGTAGATGGGTAGCACAGTTTCATATATAGCAAGGTCCAAAGGTCTGAGATGACATTGACAGTCTCGGTCCGAATTTTCATGGCACACTGTTTAATTGAATATTTTTAAAGATTAAATAAACATTGCACCTCAGCTCTCTTTTGTAGCCAGTACACAAGACCACACGTTGTCTGGCATTCTGGGATTCTGGCATTCCTGTTGCTCAAACAGTAGAGAATGGCACTAGCAATGCCAAGGTCATGGGTTTGATTTCCAGGGAATGCATGAACTGATCAAATACAGTATGTTTGCCATCAATACAATTCGAGGTACTCTGGACAAAAGTGTCTGCCAAATGCAAAAACATACGATCAAAATTATTAGTTTTAGTCTTCTGAAACCAAAATTCTAGTCTCTTCTGATCTAAATTTAAAATGTGGTTTTGTTCTTTTTTGAAATTATGATTCTTTTCTTTCCTGGTCTTTCGTTTTTTAAGTTAAGAGTCTGTTCTGACGAATGTGTTAAGAGTGTGTTCTATTAAGATTCCATTTTGTTCTGTTATCTGTTAAGAATCTGTTATTTTCCAAACTTAATCTTCTGTTATGTTGTGAAAATAAGATTTGATTCTGATCTATTTCTAGATTATATTCTTCTCTATTCTGAAGTGAATAATCTGTTTTAAAATTAAGAAACCAACCTGGAAAACATTTATTGTTATGGAAATGAGTTCCACTGGCCTTCCTTTTGAGAAGAAAAAAGATATTCAGTGGCTTTATCTTGCTCATGGGTCCCACTCTGTCCACATTGACTCACTCACATTATAGCCTGCTCTTTGACTTTTCTTAGTCACTGTCTTGTAACTGGCCCTGGTTTCAGGTTTGTTCCAAAGGGCCATTGCTCAGAGTGGCTCCGCCATATCCAGCTGGTCAGTGAACTACCGGCCCTTGACCTACACCAAGATTCTGGCCAAGAAGGTGGGCTGCAGCTACAGCGACACTGCAGATCTGGTGGACTGTTTGCGAAGGAAGAGCTTCAGGGAGCTGGTGGATCAGGATATCCAACCTGCTCGCTACCACATCGCATTCGGGCCAGTGGTGGACGGTGACGTGGTACCAGATGACCCTGAGATCCTCATGCAGCAGGTGTGCTTTTAGACACTGCAGGAGACCAATCATGACAGTTAATTAGCGAAAGTGAGTACAATGGGTGACATTTGTGTAATGTCCTTAGGGGGAGTTCCTGAACTACGACATCTTGTTGGGGGTGAACCAGGGTGAAGGGCTGAAATTTGTAGATGACAGTGAGGGTGAGGATGGTATTTCAGCCGCTTCCTTCGACTATACCATATCAAATTTTGTGGACAACCTCTACGGATACCCAGATGGTGAGTTAACTAATACACCCATACTCGCTTGCACAAAGGCTTATGTTCGCAAAGCCATTGCTGACACTGAATCTACAGCACATCGTCAAAATAAATTATGTAATTCACTGAGATGAGCATATGCAGAGTTAAATGCAGTGATTGAAAATATATGACTTGTCATATTTAAAAAATTTTCACAATGTGAATGTCTAGTTCTTTCATGAAACTCTAGATGGCGCAGGCTGATGGATTCCTAATGTAATTGGTGATATTCACAGCGTTAAATGAATTGGTACAAGCTGATTTGTTCATGATGTGTAGACAGCCAATGAGTTTGCTGGTTAGCATCCACTCAAGCAATTTGCAGCGGCCTTTCAGAATTCCTCTAAAACCCTCTACCTTCCCCAGCCCCAAATGTATAGGGTTATTGTATATGCTAAATGTGCAGCAGCTGTATGTTTTAAATACTCACAGCCCTGTATCAATGTATGTATTAGCAGTAGAAAGTTCCTCTACTTGCTTGCAGCAGCTGCAGCAATAATCTACAACAACTGCAATAACCAACAGCAGCAGCAGCGAAGCAGATCTATTCTGCCCAGACCAAATATATTAACAGTCATATGCATTACCATGCTAAAATCTTCTGAGAGTTGTCATGATAGAAATTATAGGGTAGGGTTTCTAATAAGGCACTGAGTAGAGTTACTTATTAAAATATATATTTTCTTTTTCTGCTAAAGTAGATCTGTGAAGTGTGCCCTGGGAAAACATATTACATGCACATCAAGTGTTTTATTCAGGACAGTCCCACAGATTTCTGTAGACAACACTGTCATACACATCTACACATTCTTTTAGCGGTTGTTCAAGGTAATCAGTCTAATTTTACCCCTCACCTTGGGTGTTTCTGTCTCACTGTCTCCTATATTGGGTCAAGGTGCCCTGCTTTGTGTGACAACCACCTCTGTCTTTCAACATCCAACATCCATTTTTTTTCTTTTGGTCTCTCTGTCTCTTCTTAGGTAAAGACATACTGCGGGAGACTATAAAGTTCATGTACACAGACTGGGCTGACCGCGACAATGGTGACATGCGGCGTAAAACTCTACTTGCACTTTTTACTGACCACCAGTGGGTGGCGCCAGCAGTGGCTACAGCTAAGCTGCATGCTGAGTTCCAGTCCCCTGTTTATTTTTATACCTTCCACCACCACTGCCAGACGGAGGCACGACCTGAGTGGGCAGACGCAGCACATGGCGACGAGATCCCGTATGTGTTCGGTGTACCAATGGTGGGCGCCACAGATCTATTTCCCTGCAACTTTTCCAAGAACGATGTCATGCTCAGCGCTGTTGTGATGACATACTGGACCAACTTCGCTAAGACAGGGTGAGAGTTTGATCTGTACAAATTTGTTAACCCAGTGAGACAGAGTACAAATGCAGTTCTGTCTTGATTTTCTTCTAACTTTGTTTAAATTTTTTTTTCCAGTGATCCGAACATTCCAGTACCGCAGGATACCAAGTTCATCCATACTAAGCCCAATCGCTTCGAGGAAGTTATCTGGACCAAATTCAGCTCTAAGGACAAGCAGTACCTCCACATCGGGTTGAAGCCTCGCATCCGGGATAATTACCGTGCCAACAAAGTTGCCTTCTGGCTTGAGCTGGTTCCTCACCTCCACACCATTCATGAGGAGATCATTAGCTCCATAACCACGCGACTGCCCCCCGGCAGCCCGAATCGGCCCGGCTGGAAGGGCACGGCCATAAGCCCCGGCACACGGCCTACTCGCCATCCAACGGTCTCAACCTACCCACCCGACCCGGACCTCGAAGGTTCTGAACACCCCCCTGAACGCTTCCCATTCCCAAGCGACACAAGGGACTATTCGACGGAGCTGAGCGTGACAGTAGCAGTGGGTGCGTCACTGCTCTTCCTCAACGTGCTGGCATTTGCAGCGTTGTACTATAAGCGCGACAAACGGCACGAGCTGTTGCAACGCCGCCATCGGCGCCTCTCACCTCAACGTGGGGCGGGGCCAGGCGTCGGCATTGTGGGGGCTCCGCCCCATAACGACCTGGCATTGAGCCAGGAGGAGGAGCTAATGTCCTTGCAGATGAAGCAGCAGAGGGTGGAGCTCGATCATGGCACACCTCTTCCACCGCGTGGTCTACATGGCGACTTGGAACCTCTTAGACCACCCGTGTGCCCGCCGGACTACACTCTGGCTCTAAGGCGGGCACCTGAGGACGTGCCACTTATGACATCTAACGCGCTTTCCATGATCCCCAGCACCATCACTGGCATGCAGCCCCTCCATGCCTTCAACACTTACCCCCCTGCGCCGGCACCAAGTGCTGGGCATAGCAACAACGCCTTGCCCCACCAGCACTCCACCACACGAGTATAGTAACCCCTCCGAGGGGACCAGGCCCCCCAAACGCATAGGAACACAGACCTCCGATACCAAGAGTGGTGCTCTACACGGATACTGTCCAACACACCACTCCTGTCCTTTTTAAGTCCACTCCCAGCACACTCTCTTTCTCTCTCGTACTTTCTTGTTTTACTCTTCCTGCTCCTCTCGTTCTTGGAGAAGATTTTGGGTGGAGAAAAATGTTGGCCATTTTCCCTACTCAATACAGCAGCTATCCTCTACCATTTTATTTTTTCTCCTGTTTTTTTCCCCCTCAAGTTTCATGCCACCTTTCCCTTGTTTTTTGTTTCTTCTCCCTGAGTCTTTTGCTCTGCTGTAGCCGTTTCTAGTCCCCAAAAAAGAACAGTTTTTCCTACTTCGGACTGTTTTATAAATCAAGAAAACATAAGTGTAAAATATGTATTATTGATAACCTTATAAGGCTATGAATGAAAAAAAAGATTCTACTATCTAATTTTTACCAGCATTCTTGTGCCAAGTACTGTGATCATCGTCCAATCAGACGCAGTCTAGTGGATGGACGTGGAGAGAATCACCTGAAATGGATTTATTCAAGGAATTTGCAGAATTGAGAAAAAAAAAAAAGTGCCAAATTTGTTTTTCTTTTCTTTGGTCTCTCTCATTTTTTTATGTTTACTTTTTGCTTTTTGTTTTGCACTGTCACTGTTATTTGCCTATGAAGAGAAATGAACAACACTACAAATACCTATATAAAAAGATATAGATTCATTAAATGTATATCTTGATTGCGCTTTGGAAAATTTGCATGATTTCTTTTTTAAGAGGAAAATGGACATTGGAGATTCAAGACTCTTCTTTCTTTGTCTTTTTATTGTCTTTTTCTGCAACAGTCTTCTCTCTCTTGCTCTCTTCTCTGTCTTTCCTCTCTTCTCTTTTTTTTTTTTTTTTGTAACATCAGCTGAATTTTGTGCACTTCATTTGAAGAGATTCTTTTCCCTCTGTAGATACATGGTCATATCCGGAAATGAAACTGATTCTTAACGATAATAAAGAGGATAAATAGTTCCCTTCTTTTTTTCATTTATAATTACGGAAGCTGTGCGACAAAGCTCATCTCCCGGAGAAGGACTGATCAGATCCACGATCACATCCTCTCCTTTTTTATCCCTTTTATCTCTCTCTCCGCTTCTATAGTCCTCTGTAGTAACCCGCGCATTACGCCATAGTGAGTTAAGGAACGTTCACTGTGTCGCTCTCTCTCTCCGTAAAGACTCGGACTCTGCTGAGTTGGACGTCCAGAGTGACGGGATCAACACCTGGGCCCGTTCCCGCACAGCTGGAGCCTCTCCATCTCTCTCTTTTATCCAGAGCCCAAGAGAGCTCATCACGTGTCCAGAACATTCTTCCCCCTCACTGACACTGACCTTTGAGTGATTATCTCAGTTTGAGCTCACTTGTCATCAGGCGGACATCTTGTTATATGCCCTGTCACAAGTCCCCGTAAGACCTTCCGATTCAGCCTCTCACCTCTCAACGTGTTTTTCCCTAAATCTCTCTTTCAGGGTGCCAAGAATGAATGATTTGGCCGAGAGGAAGAAGGAGACGGGGTGGTTTGCATTCACATGTGCGCATGTAAGTGGGAGCAGGACAGATGTGGCCCTTAATGAGCTCTGGATACTGACTCTGGAAGCTTTGTGCATCAGGGTTGAGCCGCACTGGCAGTCAGAAACTAAACGCAGCCTGAAGAGGCGTACTGCGTTACAGTGGACGAGGTGTCACCTCTCACGCCACTTAAATATACATTCACGATCCATACTGCAAGCAACTGTGCATAGTGCTCTCATCTCCATTCATTTTTTGTTCTCTCGTTGTCTTGTTTTTGGAGTTTCTTGTTGGTGGGTGGATGGAAAACACGCAGGACCACCTTCTGTCATGCCATGACGAAAAACACAAGATGCAAACTGTACATTTTTATAAGTGTAAGAGATGACATGGTCTTTGTAAATATTTTGTTTATTGTTGGGTCCATGGCCAATCGTATCCACTGTAAAAACAGGTGCAAGCTCGTTCAGCCAATCACATCCCTCCACCCACAATTCTGAAGACCCTTATTAGATTTTCATTTGGAGGTTTACAGATACTGAAGCTTCTTTTTCGACAAAAGACATTAAATCGTAATGAATGTTGAGGGAAGCGGAAAAGAAGCGAATTCCACATTAGAGAATATATTGAGTCAAGAATGAGCGCACTTGATGAGAGTAATTGCATTTGGAATTCAAATTTGCTGCAAGACCCGACAATGCGGTGGACAATAGAGTCGCTGGCTGGATCTGATTCTGTTTCGTTTGAAAAACCAAGGGTGGAACCGATCAGGGCCTAATCAGAATATTTAGTTGGAGAGAGTTAAATGAGAGGGTTTATGTGGAGAAGCTTGTTTTATTTCCTCGCACGAGGCCGTAGGATGTAAATCGCTTGAGTCAGCCCTGGGTTTTTTTTTTTTTTTCTGAGAGGCCTGCTGTTTGAGTCATTCTCCTGGGTGTTCTTCATTACGCTTCAGTGGACTAAATGACATTGTGGGGCGTTTGTTTTCTCTTACCTGGTTGTAAGTTCTTAGAAAATTAATGTTACCCAAACCATTGGAGATTTGTTGGAGTGGGGGTGGGATTCCACAGAGTTCTGGCTTATCTCTTTGTTGTGAATTTGAGCTGCATATATTTCAAAGTAGAGAATTTAAACAGTTCATATTTTTCTACAAAATAAAAGGAGAGAGATGATTCTACCGGCAACTGGCAGACATATAAAGCACACACTCACCAGACACACATGGTGATACTTTTTGTCTGGGTTGCCTATGTATTATAGAGGATTTACTGAAAAAAAATATGGAGAAAAAAAAATACTGAGAAACACAACTGTTGAGTATTAATGCTTGGTCGCCAAAAAAAGACTTGCACCTGTTGAGTTTCATTATGTTGAATTTCAGCAACGTAAAAAAGCCTTGAGATGAGGGGACTGTATGACCGCAACGGGTCTAAAGATTGAAATTCATATTTCTATTTCCTATACAGGCTACTACACACTGTATGTTGTGTATCTGAACTGGACAACATTAAAAAAGGTTATTAAACATACTCACAGACATGTCTCCTTATTTGCATGTTTTGTGCTAAACCGCCTACTTTGTATATGAATACTTACGGTTTCATTTAAACTTCCTGTTGTGTCCTCTAGATGGAAGCATACTTCACTCAGCCTAACAGCAAACTCTGCTGAACCCTCAAAAATGACCTTTGGTCTTGCCGTTAAACGTACACACTGTAGAGCGTGTGCACTGCCTACTAAAAAAAGTGAACAAATAGCAGCACAATTCATGATTTGTAAAAAACTGCACATACAAATATAATTAAATAAAAGTGTCTCAGATGGACTGTAGTCCATGTGGCTGGATGCAGCCAGACAAGCTGTTCGCCACACTGATATAACCCTTTGAATTCACTCGTGGGTCAAAAATGTCCCTCTGCAGGATCTTGTGCCACGTTCGCCTTGTTGAATAAGTCAAGGTGTCACTGCTGTTTTGCTTCTCCCTCCGCATGATGCATACTTTAGAGACATGACTGCGGGCTTTTCGAATGCAGAAGACCATTTGACAAGCGACACCTGGAGCGAGTAAGCTCTTTAAGATTTAAACTTGTCACAATCAAGTGTTCTTGTCCGGGTTTGCTGTGTATTTGTGACTGCTGTAAACAGTTCCCAAGCTCCTCTGAGCTCGTATCAGCTGTTTTGCCGTTGGCAGACTGGTGCAGCTGAAAGCAGGAGTCTGACTTTCCCTCGCAGGAAACAGCTCTGCACCTGCAGAAGTTCTGGGAGAGAGGAGACCTCCTGCGTCTGTGTGCTGGCAGGAGCTGAATCATCTGGAAGAACTGTGGACCTGGCCTGCTGTGGAAACAGAATGGACTCATTAGGGAACATTTATCATCCCAAAAACTAAAATTGAATAGATTGCAGCTCTCAGGTCTGATTTGATCGCCTCAACATGCGAAACAAACCAAGACTATTTTCTACTGTTAAAATCCATTACTTCAAGTGTATTGTACTCTAGTACTGTATTTTAAAGGGTTACTCCACGACAAAACGAAGATTTTGTCATTAATCACTTATTTCCATGTCTACTTCCATACTTCCAAAGCTTAGTTTGTTTTCGGAACACAATTTTAGGTATTTTGGATGAAAACCAGGAGGCTTGTGACCGTCCCATTGACTGCCAAGTAACTAACACCGTAAGGTCCAAAAAAATACTGTCAAAGTAGTCCATCTGTCATCTGTGGTTCAACCACAACGTTACGAAGCGACAGATATTTTTTGTGTAGAAAGAAAACAAAAATTTTTATTTTACTTTTACGACTTTATTTAACAAATTCGGCACCATCCATTTCGGAGAGTTGGAGCGTTTAAGCAAAGGGAATGTTTTCAATGTGTATTTACGCTTTGATTTGAGCAAAAACAGAGCATCTGTTCGCCACGGCTGACACGGAACAGTGTACAGCATAGCTAATGTGATGCTACAGCGACTTTATTTGTTGAATGAAGTCAGTATTTTTATTTTCTTTCCCTACAAAAAGTATTCTCGTCTCTTCATGACATTACCGTTGAACCACTGATGGCAGATAGACAGTAGGTCTTTCATACTTTTCTGGACCTTGACAGTGTAATTTACCTGGCAGTC
This sequence comes from Enteromius anoplus, assembly GCA_032359395.1. Lineage (NCBI taxonomy): Eukaryota > Metazoa > Chordata > Actinopteri > Cypriniformes > Cyprinidae > Enteromius > Enteromius anoplus. The sequence continues at coordinate 6,876,573 of JAUMHG010000050.1, forward strand.
ACAAGCCTCCCAGTTTTCATCCGAAATACCTTAAATTGTGTTCTGAAGACGAATAAAGCTTTTACTCCTTTGGAATGACATGGGGGTAATTTATTACTGACAAAAGTAACCCTTTAAGTAAAAATCATATTTAAGCACTGTGGGAATAGTTTAACTGAAATGTATTGATGCAGCCTTCAGATCATTCTCATAGTTACATAGTTAAGCAATGAAGCATACATTGATATTCTGGTTTACTATTGCGGGAAAAACCCAGTTAGACTGAATTTATTTTAATTGCAAAATAGTCTGCAGTATACATATGTACACATGCTGTATTGATCTCTGTTGTAACTTTTTTTTTAAAGTTTTGGATATATGTATGCAGCTCCACAGTCCAGAATGGCATGGAAATTCACCTTACAGTCAGTGAACTATCAAGCTTTGGCGGGGGGGAAACTCACTTCCCAGAATCATGCCGCCAGCTTGACTGTGGCCGAAAAAACATAAAGAGAAGTAAAGGGTAAACCGACTATGCTGCACGTTTGCACAATTTCCTAGAATGCCAAATTTTCAAAAACGGTGCATGTGGATGTCAGAATAATCAATACTGTCAGAATAGACCTTGCTCTGACAGACATATGTGCTCAGACACATCACATCAGCGGTTACTACACCTGTAAATCTAGACTGTGCAGGATCTGGCCGAGGGTGTGAATGTTACTGATGTTGTTATCCAGCGCATTGGCAAGAGGAGAGTTGCTCACTGTTTTTATTGCATTACTCAGGGCCTGATCGAGCAGAGACAGACCAGTCTGGACCTCCACAGCCTGTCCATTAACCTAGAAACACAGATTTAGACTATGAATGTGTAGAAATACTTTCTATGAAACACACCAGCTTTAATCATCTATAAAATAGGCAAGTACTTGAAATCACGTTTCACTGATATGAAGATAACATGAGAAATGCATTAAAAATAGATATGTATGATGAATAAAATCATCTTATATGCATGCATGATATATACCGATGTTTTCAAATTATGCTGTATATGGTTTTAGGTATTTTATGTATTTATACATAATGTTTTTATATCATGTTGAACACATTACATCATGACTCACATCTATATGTTCCCAAACAGCAAAGTCAACACTAGTCAGGGGAGCAAAATAGGATTTCATCTCTCCACAGCCTCCTCTGCAACCACGCTGAGAGAAAAAGAAATGGATGAGGTGATGTTCCTGAAAATAACCTGACATTCTGTGTGAAGCACAAAGAGACCTCACCATGATGACCTCAGAATCTCGAGCTTCTCGTACAAAGTGGTCCAGAACCCTCAGGTCACAGATAGGTCGGAGAGGGGAGACCTGATTTCCACCCAGCCACGCAAACACTACCAAAACTGACACCAAACCTTAACAGACAAATAAACAGTTATTACAAATACTCACTTTATGCTTATAATTTAAAAAAATTTACTTGTCTTTATATAAATAATAATTAGTAGTCATAGTAGTTTCATTGTTATATGTGAATAGGGAAAGTCAAAGAAATAATTTCACTGTGCCTAAACTTCAACTTATGTAAAAAAAAATGTATTCCATTCACACCACCAAGATACATAACACCAATAAAGCTTATTTTAAATTTAATTTTAAAGTGATGGCAGTGGTGGGATTCAAACCCACACCTCCAGAGAGACTGGAGCCTAAATCCAACACCTTAGACCACGCTTGGCCACGCTACCCCATAATGCAAGCTACACTTCTACTGATAAAGTGGGCTAAATACCAACCTTTACGGGTTTTTTAGGGGTTCAAGCACTTAGCGCTGAAACCCTATTGTAATTGTTAGGATTTAGCTGATACTTGGTCAGGTGGTAGAAGTCATCCTCTCTACTCAGGCCCAAAGAACCGCCCAATTGGCCTAACGGGGGCCATTTTTGGCCACAGCTCATAAACCTTTTGTTGTAGACTTGTTGTAGAAATTTCAAATCGTTGCAATCCTTGCATTAGCACGAACAAAAGGGTACAGGCGAGATTTTTGCTCTAGGATGTTTTCCCACAAAATTGAGCTATATCCGTAACCCACTTTTAAAAACTTTGTCCTAGGTTTTTCAATCGATCGGAACCAAACCACTGCAGAAATAACCAGTGGACATAGAATATCAATAATTATCAAAAAAAAGTTGAAATTTAGATTTTGGCACAAAACAGTAGGTCAATAAGCGTCTATGCTAACGTTAGCCAAATGTTATTCATACTATAACTCTGGAATGGAATGATGTGTCTTCACCAAACTCGGTAAACGTGTATGAGCTCAAACTTTAGTCAAATAAAAAAAAATGCACAGCTCTGCCACTTGGTGGCGCTATGATGCAGAAAAAACATATTTACAACCGTTGGTCCGATCGGCTTAAAAATTGGTATGCAGTAACTTGGTCCAAACTGGAGGGCGCTATATGAGGGCATTGGCGTATCTCAAAAAACACAGTCGCCATCGGACAATTAAGTTTGAGTACTTATTAGACAAGGTTAATGGAGGTCGATCTGAACGAAACGCGGTGGACACGTCCAACTCATGGCCCTAAAGGTTTGTAAGAATTTTGAAAGAAAACGGCCACTAGTTGACGCTAACGAGTTTTGCTCTGTAATCATGTGGTGTTTCACGCACCCACACAATATGCATATCGTTTGATAGATCTCCTCATAATGAGCAAATTTGCCTCAAGAACCATTGCTGTCAATCAAATATTTCAACTCTTTTTTTTCTATACAAAGTAACCTCAAATTTCTAGAACACAAACACTAAATCTTTATATCATATGATAGATCTCCTCATTCTGAACAACTTTGCCTCCGTGACTAACGCTGTCAATCAAATCGTTCATGAAATATTCTCAGTTATGTTAAAAACCTACTAGTTTCAAACAAGTCGCAGGTTTTTGGCCCAGTCTCGATCAAACAATACAGAACCATTCTTTGGACTCTCTCTTAATAATGATCAAAAATGTTGACTTTTGTCTTTAGGTTAGCTGTAACAGAGTCATTTAAAAAGAGGCGTGGCCACATATACTCAAAAGCCTATAAAATCTAAACAAAAACAAAACTTTATTAAGCTTGGTTAAAACATGTTACAGATGAGTCTTAGCAAGCATGCAAGGTTTGTTTCATAGAGCTCAGACTATAGCTAGCGCTATAACCATTAAAAAAGGCCTCAAAAACACAATGTTTCCAGAGTAAATGATTTTAAATCCCTCATATATTCACTTATAGACTATATCTTCATAATAATATCCTTTGGGGCTAAACCCCTAATCTCTTCTGACCCTGGCAACACCCCTGAGCACTTTTATAACATTTTCAATCACATTTTTAATTAAAGTTTACCATTTTGCTCATGCACTTTTTTTTTTTTTTTTACAAATTTTCCAGATAATCATTACAGTGAAACCTTAAAATAACATATAAACCCTTTAAAGAGAAGACTTGCAATGATTGTTACCTATAATTTATTTCAAATTGCAACATAATGTGTGTGAATGTATGCCCGTGTTCTGTTTTTTGTGTGTCTGTGTGTTTGTATTGATATATTAGTTTAACCATTTCATGTGTCTGTGTGCGTGTGTGTCTATGAGCCTATTGTGCATTTTTGACGTGCTTCCGTGTCAGCTGTACATTCAGGTTGCCTTATACAACCTCAAAGGCCTAAACAATGCTCGAACCCCGGTAACTGCTGCTTGCAGCTATATTTTGTTTTTTCACAGTTGTGGTCAAATACTAAGTTTCCCAGAGTTTCATTGGTGTTTCATATTAGCCTTAGACCACAACCTTCCCCTCTGACACGACCTGGCTTCTTTATCTCCAGGATAAGCATCTTCACGTCATCTGATTCATCATTCTGTGTCACTGACACTGTTCATACTGGGATCGCCGCTCTAAATAGCATGATGCAGCTCTTTTTAAGTAATATATCAGCTTGGGAAAGCCACGGCATCTTTAAGGGCCTTTGATTCATCCAAATGACTCAGTTTCTCAGAATCCGTATAGGCTACTAAAAATATTCATCCACTGATGCGTTTAGCGACACTTCCTGCAGGTTGGATTTAGTGTTGCCAAGTCCACGGTTTTCCCACGGTCTTTCACAGGATGTTTTTTCATGTCCGCGGGTTGAAGCAACCCCAGTAACGTACAAACCGGATTCCAAAAAAGTTGGGACACTAAACAAATTGTGAATAAACACTGAATGCAATGATGTGGAGATGGCAAATGTCAATTTTTTATTCGGAATAGAAGATAAATCACGGAACAAAAGTTTAAACTGAGAAAATGTATCATTTTAAGGGAAAAATATGGTGATTCAAAACTGAGGAGACCAGTTTCTCAAGTTTAGAAATAGGAATGCTCCCCCATTCTTGTCTAATACAGGCCTCTAACTGTTCAAT
>JAUMHG010000050.1:6885496-6896367 GCA_032359395.1 Enteromius anoplus
ACTATTACGCCTCTAGACTGTTACGTAACAGTCTGTGTTGTGTTGGAATTTGACTGTTTTTCAGTCGTCTTTTGCAATCACTTGATTTATATAAGAAGTAGGAAACGATGGTGTTTGAGACTCACAGTATGTAATGTCAATTTACTGAACTGTTATTATTCAACCATGCAAAGGTAAATTCAGTTTTCCATTCTATGGCACCTTTAATGATTGAATTATCATGGAGCTACCTGTATGTGGTGGTAATGATGAAACTCAAGCAGAATTGTTCCTAGGTTTTTATTAATGTGTATCAGTTGTGTTCAATAGGTTGAAACAACTTGACAGCTTTTTTTTCCCTCTTTGTTTTGTTTTGACACACATCTTTACCGCAACCCAAAATTCAAATGGTATCAGTGAATTACTTATGTAAATTGAGACAGTTGTCTAAATTAAACTATGCTTACATTTTGATTGATATTAAGGTGAAAGCAATAAAATAATTATAGACAGTGGACAGTGGGGGAAAATAAATATCTATAATATTACAAATATCCTCAAAATATGAATTAAATCATATTTTTTTATCATATTTTAAAAATGTGGAGCCAGTAAGATTTTTTACATATTTCATATAAATTTTTTTAATATTATTACAATTTAAAATAACAGTTAATTAAGAAATAAATTATTTAAATCTTACTGACCCCAACTTGTTTAAACAGTTTTGCATAACATTGAAAAACACTAAATTTAACATTCTGCACATCTTACAAGACTTTTGTTTTAAACTTGTATTTTAAGAATTGTACAGAAATATACAGAGAAGCTATAGGAAAGAAGAAAACAAGAAAGAAATTCAACCACAACCAAAGCTATAATCTGAAGGTAAGTCAGATCATTTGGAATAATGAAGGTATGGAGGAAGAGGTGAAGGTGAGTTGCAGTTATCATAGAACAGCTGGAAATTCTTGTCTACGGCCATTTTGTTAGTGAGGTAGTTCTCCAGATCTTGCACAGTGAGCTCTTGGACTCTGTTCCCCTCCTTTGCGTTCTTGGCAAGGGCTGCTTGGGTCGGAAAACGAATGCGTATGTTGTGTGGTGCGTTCCGGTCGTATTCGGTGCAGCAGTAGGCAGACCACACGTCTTCAGGTATGCCAACCCGGTCCTGGTTGTTGCGCCGGATCATGTTTCCATGAGTGGTAACCCCAGTTACAATATAAGCTGTACCCCGACAGAAGTTGTTGAGGCGCACACGGATGCGTTCTTCATGTTGGCGCCAAGGTCCGATGTTAAACTCACGAATTTCTGGCACAACATTAGTAAGCGTGTAAGTGGCTGCTCGGTCCTGTGGGTCTGACTGGTGCTGGTCTGGATTCAGATGGCCTCTCTCGTACAAAACCACGTCAGAGTAGTCATCTAAAACCGCCTGGCTGTCCTCAAACTTCATGTGTAAGTATCCAGTGGGGAACGGCATCATGTTCCCGTTCCCATCAACCTCAGCAAGCTAAGAAGAACGTCAACACATCATAACAAAGAAGAAAGCCAGTTCTCAAAGAAATCTGTGACTGGGGTTTCAAAAGGTACACCTTTGTATCTTATTTACCCCAAGGGTTAATTTTAGTACCTTAAATGTACATGTTAGTACCTTTTGAAAGGGTTCAGTAACAGTTATTTTCAGAGGGAATAGTTTCATACCTGAGGTTCGTACATCCATGGATAGTCCACACGCCGATCGCCCTCTGTTTTCTTAAAGGTGTATGCGGAGTAAACAGGGATACGATTTTTGGAGTCGTACAGGGTTACGAATCTGGGTTTGTCAGCGTAGCGCTGGCAGATCCTCTTCAGTGTGCCATCTCTGAAGCCTCGTGGTGGGGTGCCCATATACAGCGAATCTTTGCATCTCTCAATATGGTTGAAGTCTTCAACTACGGTTGCAGTTCCCCAGTGTTCAGAGAGCAATGTTGTGATGGCAAGGGCCAAAAGGATCACGGTGGGACACATTTTAGTTGAAAGAAGCTTCTCGACAGTCTTACTTGAGCACCTCTTTGATAGAATGAGAGAGTGAGAGGAATTCGAAGCTGGTTACTTTGAATAGCGTTGATTAGATAAGCAAAACAGAACCGGTAAGACTTTGCCTAAAAGAGAAAGAGAGTGCGTCCTCCAGGTGAACTTGTGCAAATGCGGCTTTACAAATGGATCTAGGATACGATATTTAAACTTTTTTCTTCTTCGTCAAGGAAAACAATGTATTCTTGTTGTTGTTTTAACTTTGCTTTGGTTTGTAACTTGTCCTGCACTATTGGTGTTCTGGAAATCAGTAGTTGAGGAAAGGTGTCTTATTATCCAGAAACATACACTGAAAAGGGGCAAGAAGTCATGGAGAAGTGAGGGTGGGCCATGATGACTTGACTTGGTTTTGTAAGAAGCAAGAGCACATAGCATTGTAGTTGTGCAAGTTGCAAGGTGGGCCTCCATGGTTTTGGATTTGTTGGGCAAGATGCTAAGTCGTGTTGAGATCTCTGGAAATTGGAGGCCAAGACAACACCTTGTCATGTTTCTTAAACCATTCCTGAACAATTTTTGCAGTGTGGCAAGGGCACGGCATATTATCCCGCTAAAAGCGGTCACTCTTTTTAGGGAACACCATTGAGGTGGTATGTGTTGAAGGTAATGCCACATGATTCCAGGACCTTAAGTTTCCTATCAGAACATTGACCAGAGCATAACACTGCCTCCACTAGACTGCCATCTTCCCATAGTGTATCTTCTGCCATATCTTCCCTAGGTTAATGATGCCTGTGTACCCATCAATCAGATCTTCAAGAAAATGATCAGACTTATCAGACCAGGTATTCCTTTTCTATTGCTCAATGGTTCAGTTTTGACTCTCACTAGCTGTTGCTGCTTTTATTAGACAGAGGTTCATCATGGACGCTTTTATTAGTCTGTAGCTATTTGCACCTTTTTATTATGGCTAGCCTAAAGTTTCTCAGCAAATTAAGCAACAGCTAGATTAGACCAGAGGGGCTTCGCTCACCAAAAATGCATCAGTAGAGCTTTTTTTTAATGCTTTTTTAAAAATGAATGGTAGCTGGTGTTTCTTATGCATTTGGCCAATCAGTGTACATGTATGTCACTTTTAGACCGTACTGTGAAGTAGGAAATAAATTAGTTTCCCCAAAGACAGTTTCTAGAACCAAATATTTTACTAGTTCCTGTGGTTGTGAGCATGTCAAAAAGCAGGACGTTCCACCAATAGTTCAGGAATTATGAAAAGGTTTCTCCAGTGTGAGAGCGCCTAATGAACCTTGGGCATCAATGACCAGGAATGGCATTATAGTTTCTGCCTTCCTTGTTAGAAATCATGTGGTGGTCCCATTCTAAAGATATCATGTTTGAGCCCCCTCTCCCTCATCATCCTAACCTTCCCCCTACCCATGACCTTCCTTGCACCAATTTGGGATATACCAACTGGGATTATCCAACAACATAGCTGTATATATGTGTGTGTGTATGTCATTTACTCTATAGAGAAACAAGTAACAGTTATCCTCTCCTTTTCACCAGCAGCTTTCTTTGGAAGCAGTAATCAGTAAAAGGAGGGAGAGGTTTAGGAAAATGCAAAATACTGTGCAGAAACCTTGTCACAAATTCCCAGAACAAACGTTTCTTTCTCTCTTTCTCCATATGCAGGTCTTCTTTTCTATAGAGCTAATCACCTTTATGGTTGACTAGTACGTCTGTCTTATAAAATGTAAATCAGGCTATTCTATACCTCCCATCACGAGAGAACAAACAGTCCTCAATAGAGTGTGAAGAGGTGATGAAAGAAAAAGGAATACAGAGATAAGCCTGTCTGTATGGAGTCTGTGTGAACAAGGGATTAGGAAGGAATGGGGCTTCATTAACCTTCTCTTTATGACACTTTTATTTGGTTATCTGATATTACATGAGCTATCTCATATTAACACCATTGTTAATCTTACATGCACACACAAAAGCTATTTTTTCTTTATAAAAGAATCGGGAGAAATTGATCAAGCAATAGGAGTTTGATACAAGCTTTATTTATTGGGTTATTTAGAAAATATTCAGCCAGAACATTGAGTCTTCATGGTTTTATATTGGTAATTGAAAGACTGTAGGCAAACCGAGAAGATAAAGTGGTCAATTTTTATTTTAGAAAAGTTACAATATTCAGATAAACTGCAGTAAACATGTTTACAAAGTGAGAAATGATTTAGCGCTTGCAGTTTTATAAAGAAGTTAATGGACCTAATAAAACCCCTAAGGCCATAGATGATTATTGTCATTAAATCTTTCATTTCATAACTCTTTTTAGTCCTCTCGTGGACAAATATTCTTAATTAGGAGATATAAAATATTTCTGAAAATTAAATTGGATTGGATTCTATCAGCTAAAGGAAATGGATACAGATTTTTACCCCTCAAATAAAACAAACAAACACAGAGAGAGAGATAGAGATAACAGTGTTATATCCAATTATTTTAGTATATGACTGCAACCATATACAATTAAGTAAAATGCATCTGAGGGAATATTCTATAATATTAGGGTCTAATGCTCAAAATCATATTCAGTACACCGTTAAAAACTAAGGTTAGTAGTTAATTAGTAGGTTCAGTAGTTCTTTGTAGTTCAGTCTATTGTACGAATCAATGTAATGGTTTCTATAGGATCTTTAAATCACATACCCTACCAATTAAAAGGGTATTTTATTTATGTATACATGCATGTATTTAGAATAAAATTATTTTATTCAGCAAGGGTGCATTAAAGTGATAGAAAAGTCATTATAATGTAACAAAAGCTTTCCATAATAGTTTTCTTTTAAATCCTAATAAATGGATAATGGTTTCCCAAAAAAATGGCTTTGACATCACAGGGGAGTAAAAATCATAAAACAGAAAGCTGTTCATTTATATTTTAAATTGTAATAATATTTTATCAGCTCTTTTTTAATCTTATCTTTCATCAAATAAATGCAGCCTTGGTAAACAATAAGAGACTTCTTTCAAATATCTTACCCCAAACCTTTCACTGCTAGTGTACATGCAAAAATAGCTACTGTAAATAATGTCATACTTCATATATATATATATATATATATATATATATATTATTGAAGGGTGTCTTTAAGTCTCATTAAGTTTCAAGTTGTAAAATCTAACTGGAGTGAATGGCAGAGTATTCATTCAGTAGAACACAATTCTGACAGATGAATGATGTTTGAAAATGTGTTTATGAATTTAGTTATTAACAGGTTAAGACAGGGGTGTCAAACTCAATTCCTGGAGGTCCATCGCCCTGCACAGTTTAGACCAGAGGTGCGTTTCCCAAAGGCATAGTTAGCGTACTATAATCGCAAGTTCTGTCGTAATCAGCATAGTTCAACGATTCGGTGTTTCCCGAAAGCATAGTTCAAACGAACGTCCGCAGTCAACGTCACAAATGCTCATGGTTTGAACTACAGCTTTGGACCTGTGGTTAGAAGCATAGTTTCTTCTTTGTAAGAAATATGGGCTTTAATAAATATGCTCTTGGGCACAAGAAGCAAACTAACATGCATTACTATATTTATCTTCCATTATATCTCAATATAACAAGGGATTTAATTATGTATTTTTGCACGTCCATTCTAAACGCTGTTTTTGAAAACTGCGTATGCCCAAAAAAAGGGAACGTAAGTATGACGTAAGAGGGAACCCACAATGATTCAAAGATCAAATAAAGCAAAATGACAGTGAACAAAAATAATCAATTAGTCAATATGTGTCATGTTCAATACAGCAGCATCTTGGAGATCTCTAATCAGTTTGATAGCAGAAGGTATATCTCCACGACACGCGTGTGACGTCATTAACAATGGCCCTATGTTGTTGAACTAATGTGGTAAGAGCAACAGAGATGCAACTGTGTTCGGGAAACAGACGTGTGTAGCTAGTTCCTTTCCAAAAGAGTGCATCGTACTATGGTGGTTAATCAGCGAGTTACATCGTTGATTGGGAAACACATCCCAGGGCTGTCCAAACTCGGCCCTGGAGGGCCGGTGTCCTTAATAGTTCAGCTCCAACCCTAATTAAACACACCTGATCCAGCTAATCAAGTAATTAAGGCTTATTTCAAAACTACCTGGTGTGTGTTGGAGCAGGCTTGGAACTAAACTCGGCAGAGCTGTTGTCCTCCGGGAATTGAATTTGACCAACCGGATCTCACGGCAATTCATACATATTTTACGAGGTGGCTAATTAGTACAAATTAATACAACCTCACTCGTCTTTCTTCTAAATTATACGTATTTTACGAGTTGCCAATTGGTATGAATTTGTACGAATGACCTAAACCTACCTGTGATGGGGTTTTAGAAAAATCTTACGAGTGAGGTACGAATTAGCATAAATTTGGCACCATGTATGAATGCGTACGAATTGGTCGTGAGACTGTGTTGGTTTGACACCACTGGGTTAAGAGAGAAGACCTTAAGTCTGGACTTTCATTACCGAATCATTAGGCTCACAGTTCCCAAAAAAAATCTGAAACCTCTTGTCCACAAAGGTGTTCTTCTTCAAAAAATCTTCCAGTTGCTGCACAGACATCTCTATGACCTCCGCTCCTACTTTCTCATTGAGCCCATAGGCTGCGAAAGCCGGGAATTTGGACCGCTCGTCAAACGGGGCATTGTGATCGTAATCGATGCAGCAGTAGGCCGACCACAGGAAGGTAGGAACGGCCACACGGTCGATGTTGTATCTGCGAATCATCCTACCAGACGTGGTGACCCCTGTGATCATAAACGCCTTACCGCGGCAGTAGTTGTTGAGTCGACGGCGGATGATGTGCTCGTGTAGTTTCCAGTGGCCCACGTTGAACTCGCGGATCTGTGGGACCACATTGGTGAGGGTATACGTGGCTGCCTTGTCGTCGGGGTGAGCCTGGTGCTCGTCGGGGTTTAAATGGCCTCGTTCGAAATCAACGATGTTTGAGTAGTCTTCCAAGATGGCCTGGGCATCTGAAAAACTGTTGTGGACATCATTGGGAGGAAATGGCTGCATCTCGCCAGAGTCTGATTCTGTGGACAGCTGAATGAGTGGAGAAGTAAATGATTGAAGTTTATTTTTAATAAAATATGCACTATATGTAAAATATATACAACCAGCCTAAGAATTGTTATTTGTGTTTGTTTTGCACATTTCATGTTCTTAAACGTGGCTATAAGACCAGCCTGCTGATAAAAACCGCTTAGATAGATGGCTGGCCGGTCATAGTTGGTTTAAACTGGTCTCAGATGGTGTTTTCCACCAATACTTGCAGTAATTAAAACGAGGTAAAACGAGAACTTAACAGTTGGTTACCTGAGGCTCGAACATCCAAGGAACGTCAACCTTCTTGAAGCCGTCGGAGCGCTTGAAAGTGTACGCAGAATACACCGGGATGTGATCCACTACATCATACAGAGTGACATACCGAGGCTTGCCGTTATAACGCTGACAGATCTTTTTAAACAAACGGTTCTCCAGACCCCGTGGGGGAGTGCCCATATACATAAACTCACGGCATTCGGGTGAGAAATCTTTCTGCACTTCTGAGCGCACAGAGACAAGCAGAAAGCAGAGAAACACCCGCAAAACAGTCCGGTGATCCATTAGATTGAAATGAAGCAGCTCTCCTTCAGAACGTCCTTTGAATAACTCATAGGAAAGTGTCCAAGGTGCTTATTTTCCATACTGCAGTGATAGTCAAATCACACGCACACCTGACACACCTGACGGTCCTATACACCTGATAGGCCAATATAAAAAAGGGCCCAACTAAAGACCTTTCTTCAATTTCCAACCTAGCCTATATATTGTAATCATATTTGTTGGTATATATAATTTTCCCACCTGCTCCTTTAAATATTGTTTTAGTGTTTTTGTTTTAAAGCTTTAGAGGAGGAAAAAAAACTTCAATATAAAAAAGTTGCATAGAATATAATCTTCATAATTTGATGTATTGTCACCAACAACAAAAAATCGGATAAAAAAACTATAAAGAAAGAGTTTTGAACAAAACTGTAGAAATATAGCTATCTTCATTCTTAGAGCACAAATAGCATGAGAGAGGTTTATCTTCAGTGGTAGTGTTTTATTGTTATTATTTATATAGTAGGCTTATATAGAAGCTAAAAGATGGCCTACATCAAACTCGAATCTAAAGTAGCTACGTTAAAGATATAATAATTACAACAACAACAGACTATTTGATGATAACAAATAGAATTATTAATAACAATACACATATTGTTATTATTTTCATTATTTAATATCGTTTGACTACGTTGTTCGAGATGCAGTGATTCTAGCAGTAGATGGCGGTAGTGCGCTATTGTAGTTTTCGCGCCGGCGTCAAACAAACAGAAGAAGAAGAAGCACTTCGCGGTTCATTGGATGGATTTCTCATGTGGGTCATGTCCAACAGCCATTTTTGTAAAACACAAACAACAAGACGACCGAGCGAGAAAGAAAAAAAAAGTCATTGCGACGGTTGCAGATACAGGGGAAAACATATAAACGATTCAACATCGAACTCACACAAGACAAGTGTTGAAAACAGAGACATACCCAGTGGTTCAAACCATCGGTTCACGTGAAGCACGTACGTGCAAAAGGAGTGAGTTCTTTAAAGAAGATCCAACTCTGGAGAAAACAGTGGATGGCTAGTTTAGCCTAGCTGCCCAGCAAGGCTCACAGAAGAGGTGCGTGGTAAATCATCTTCAACTTTTTCGTGGGAAGTGTGCTTTGTGCATTGCTTGCGAATCACATTTCAGCGGTATTCGCACACGTGTGTGTTAGGAGTGTATCGCACTTTAGCAGATGTTCGAAGGGGCTCGTTGTGGAGCAGTCCAAGGCCTGCAGCAAGGCGCGAGGGCGCAGCGCGAGCAGATTCGAGACGTTACTGCTGCGTTTCCTGCCCTCGGTTTTCTTAAAACGTCTCAGACTTGTTGCGTTGTTTATAATTAGACCACTTCTTAATCTTCATTAGAAAACGCCTCTCAGTTTCAGGCGTGTTGTTTGTTTGTGTTGCATAATAGCGCGGCGAGTATTACTCACTCTGTGAGCTGAACTGGTGCTTGAGGAGTAGTTATGATTGTAACTTAGTTTGGAAACTTCTCACAGATGCTTTTTGTTATTTAGTCTCTTTTTTGGCCTTTTGCAAGATGCTACTTAACCCGTTTAATCCAACTAGCAACTATTACGGATGTTGACGTGTCTAAAAGGATTTGTTGATGTTTTTACAGAGTTATCAATTATTAAGAAAGCTCAGAATGTCTTGATTTCATCCAAATTTGTGTAAATAGTCCCATGACCACAGCCGTTTCATTTTTATTGCCTCTTAAAGGTATGTGTGTCGAAGATGTAATATAGAAAAAATTACCATTTTGGTGCATGTACTATTTGAATGGTCTACTTCAATTAAATTATAGATTTTTTATATATATATATATATATATATATTATATAAAATATGTGTGTGTGTATATATATATTATTGTTTAATGTAAACTACCCAAGAGTTAATTTGATATTTTAAGTATGATTGCGTTCTGCGAGTAATATGCATGCATTTGTTTTGCATAAAAAGTAATGTGTTTTGTTTTGTTTTGTTTTTTCGTCTGCAGCTGGTAGGAGTTGGGAGTCGATTCCTTGCCTGTGAAACGATAATTAGTAAAAGCGATTAAGAATTGAGGGAAAATTACCCAGCAATAGTTACGGCATTACAAACTGCCCTAAAAAAATAAAAAAAAATCAAACAGCAGTTGCTGTTATTTATGCTGCCACAAATTCTTAATCATAGTGTATGTTTTTCTCTTTCTCTTTAAAGTGTTTTCAAATTGCTGAATCTTAGTTTTTTTTAAAAGATTTGAAGTTACTGGCATATTAGGGTGACGTGACATCTTTTGGAGCTCTTATATCTGGCTAGATATCCATCAGCCTTTATCTCTCTGAAACTGGAAGCTATTATAATATTCGTACAGAGTTTAGAGTTACCAAGTCCACCTCAGCACACAGAAACACCGTACCGGTCCTGACAGAACCACCTCATTCCTGTCCCCCGTTCAAACTGGTCCTTTACAGTCCTGTTCTTTGGACAAGGTAAGCTTTTCCCCACCACTAAGACATGCTTGTATCATTTAAATTTCACATTTATAGTGTGATTACTCAGAATCTCTGCTTTATTTTTCATTTTGTTTTTCCTTTGGTTAACACAGAAACCCAGAGCCCTCTGGACATACAGAATATGACTGCTGAGACACTTAACTTCGGTCCAGAATGGTAATATATGTATTTCGGAGAGTATGACTTTAAATAAACATGCTCTTTCTTACAAGTGTGCATTCGTGGTCAGGAAATGTGGAACCGTGAGTCAGTGATTCAAAATTCAATAAGTTGGGCAAAAGTCATTTTATTTATAATGTAGCTCTTACCCAGAGAAACTGTTTTAGTTGCCATCCCCGTAGCCAGTAACTGTGGTCTGTTTACTTGCTGAAAACATATTTTGCTTGCATTTGCCACAAGTTGCCATAAAAAGGAACATGTTTATTCTTCCATTGATCTGGTTTGATTCCAATTTTAATTGATTTCTGCAAAAATTGGGTGTTTTGCACTTTTAAACATTTAAAATGTATTTTGGATAATCTGCCGTTTTCCCTTATTAGTGTCCTTTGTAAGAAATATTTAGTGTGCAGTAAATTTATGATCTGCCACACTCATTTTTTTTTCTATCTTTCTGTCCTACTTCCCTATAAGTGTCAACAGGAGGAAACAGATGTTTCCCCTTTGTGTGATTTTTATTATTTTGAATATATTTATATATATATATATAATTT
>JAUMHG010000050.1:6896467-6917114 GCA_032359395.1 Enteromius anoplus
TAAATAAAATATTTATCACTCCTTTCGTTTTCTGCATCTACACAATCTTGAATCTAGAATGATTGATTGTTTTTAAATAGGTGATGGAAATAATTGTCTGTTTTCTTCAGGCTCCGTGCACTATCCAGAGGGGGGAGTGTGACGTCCCCTCCCCCTTCCCCTGCAATGCCAAAGTCCAAGTTGGCCGACTACCGCTATGGCCGCGAGGAGATGTTAGCACTTTATGTCAAAGATAACAAGGTGAGGTGATTCATGGTTTCTGCAGTAAAAGTCAAATAAATTAAACCGAACAGGCCACCTGTATAGGTCAAGGCCTTTTCATTCTAGTAATTTAAGAGTTAAAATGAGAGTCAATAACTGTTTGTCGATGACGTACCTAATTGAGATTTTATTTGCTTCTTCAGATCCCTGAGGACATGCAGGATAAGGAGTTTGCTGTTATCCTGCAGGAAGAGCCTCAGCAGCCGTTGGCCTTGGTGCCCCTAACTGAGGAGGAGCAGGTGAGAGATGCATAATTGTAGTCATTAGGGATGCAACCGTTCGGTTCGGCACACCCACGTGAAACGAGATATTTCGGTAGCCTATTTAAGGCATTACACTTTCATTTTCATTAAAATTGGCACTTTCTGTGTATTAAGCGCATAGACAATCAAGCGATGGTCAGAACTTCTCAAGACTAGTGATGGGTCGTTCTTGAACGAATCTGTAATGTCACTCGGGAAGCACGAGTCGTCTCGTGGGAGTGATTCGTTGAGTCGCGCACGGCTCAGGCTGCATAGGTTAAGCTTATGGGGCTGTCAGGTGATAAACGAACGACTCGAGAGACGAACGAATCAATTCTGTTTCCGGCTCAGGCTGCATATGTTGACATTTCAGCAGCAAAATTATTCTAGAACTTCACGACGCGACTAAGCGCCACCACTTAGTGATACATTTTGTTATGTTTTCTAAATACACCATCAGAACAAACAACAATAAGTATTTTCTTGTTGCCGTCAATATTTATTTGAATTATGTTCATGTTTATATTTCACTTTATACTGCACTTTTTATATTGTCTGTTTTTGAAAGAGGGCAAAAATAAATGTTCTTTTTTAAAAATAAATGTGGTGTTTTGACTTCATCTGTACCTTTTTTACGTTTAATATTGTCTCTGTACCTTGATAACTTGAAATAGAAAGGGCAAATGACCTCCTGCTATGTTAGAGCTCACATACAATACTGTACAGTAATATTGATGCATCGAAACCGAACCGTTACCGTGACCAGAAAACCATGATGCAAACCGAACCGTGGCCTCACTGTACCGTTTCATCCCTAATAGTCATGAGGCAAATTTAAAAAAAAATGATGCTAGTTGTATGAATGTATATATCACTGATCTTTTTTTCTCTCGCCTTTCAGAGAAACTTCTCCATGTCTGTGAACAGTGTGGCTGTGCTGAGGCTTATGGGTAAAGGAGGTGGAGCTGTTCCAGCAGGTGTAGCGAGAGGACGTGGAAGCACTCGAGGGAGTCGAGGTAGGTTGTGACCAATGGTATGAATTAGTGCTGATGATATATTTTTATAGGCCAACCGGAAATTGCAAACTGGCACCCTCAACAAGGTGCAGAAAATAAGCTCGATGACCAACAAAAGTGGCTGGTTCTTAAATGCTTTGTTCATCATGTTAATCTTCACAAATAAACAGAATGATTATGTTTGAAGCCTTAATGCTATCACTAAAGGTAAAAAGCTAAAGAGAGCACGATCGTAAACAAAGCAAGGATGTAAAGGAGAAGTAATAGGTGGATGGGTTTTCCTCTTTGGCGTCAAGACATTCAGCCAGTTTTTAGCAACTGCCTTTTTCAAGACAAGTTAAAGGTTAAGAAACATGGCTTATGTGTGCCATTGACTGCATTAAAAATCCTCCTTCCAGTTACATTAATTACTTTTCCTAATCCTATTTTAGTGTATAATTCAAAATCTACATTGTGATGCATGACACAATGTCTAAGTTACATTTCATCTGTTCCCCCGGAAATCTAGCATATTATACAATACATGTTTGTTTGATGGTGATAATGGAATATATATATATTTTTAAAGCGTTAACATTTTTTGTTTTGTCTGTAGGGAGAGGCAGAGGAGAGGGCGGATTCTACCAAAGAAGTGTGGATGAAGAGGTCGGTTTTGGCCGAGGACGAGAGATGCACCGCAGTCAAAGTTGGGATGACAGGTAGATGTATACATCATAAAGTTTTATATACAATGTACATATTTGTCTGAATATTAGCATGTTTGTAGTGTGCATGTGTATAACTTGAAGACATTGGTGCCAAATGAACATTCCCTCTCGGAGTGAGATGTCAGATATTGTGTTGAACATTAGTGTTGGCAATTTCAGAGGTGAGCGGCGCTTTGAAAAGCCCTTGAGGCGCGATGGTGGGCGTGGTGGTTTTGAGGAGGGAGGAGCAGGAGGAAGGAAGGACTATGCACGCTCAGACAGTGAAAACTGGCGTATACTTCGAGAGGAGCAGGAGGAGGAGGATGGGGCAGAACCTGGGGGAAGCTGGAGGATTGCTGGAGCCCGTCGTGATGGTACATTCACTTGTCGGTTTTGTTTTTTAAAATGATTTTATTTGAATATTTTAAGCATGCCTTTTCTCTTATCTAGACGGGGGTCCTCGTTCAGCAGGTTGGCGGGATCACAGTAGTGGGGATGGCCGTCGTAGGAAGTTTGACTTTGACTTCCGAGATGGAGAAGGTGGTCGTAGAAGGGCTGGAAGTGAGGGAGGAGAGGAAGAGCGAGATGGCCTGCCTGAATGGTGCACCGATGAAGAAGAAGGGGAGATGGGAACCTTTGATTCTTCTGGAGCCTTTATGTGTATTAAGGTTTGCAATGCTTTTCTTTAAATACATTTCAATTGCGTTCTTGCACGTGACTGTTAAGTAACTTCCTGTTAAGTAAGTAAAAAAAAAAAAAGAGAGAGAGATGTATTAATTCAGGTTTGTATGACCCTTTAGAAAAGCTCCAGAGATGCAATCCCTGAAGACCAGGAACTGGAATTTGAAGCTCTGGAGGAGGAAGAGGAGGAGGGCGGTCATGAGAAGAACAGCCTTTCTGATAAATGTAAGACAAGGAAGTGACTGGTGCACTTTGTAATCTTGGTCAGAGCAGGTCAACTAGATGGTTGACCAAGATGATCATTAAAATGTGTAGGGTCTTCCATTTCTCAAGCTGATTTACTTCCTCACTGTTTTCTAAACTCTTCTTTCTTTTCAGTGGACACATGTGAAGCAATAGCCCTGTGTGATGGAGAAAGAAAGTCATCGTCTCCTCATGCTGTGTCTGCTCCTGCCCCTATGCACCCCATTTCAGAAGAAGAGACTCCCAAACCTATAGTCACTCCTCCTTCAAAACCTGCACCCCAACCATTTGAAGGTTCTCTATCTCTTGCGCTCTCTCCTTTTGTGCGTTTGTCCGTTTTGTTCCAAGAATGCAATGCAGTAACCTCTGGACTAAGACAGAGTTTGTTCTTATAGATGCAGCTCCAGCAGGTGGCACTAAAACGCAGATGCAGAGCTCCTCTCCTCCCTCAACAACTGGTACTGACCTTCCGACAGCAGGGGGAGACACCGAGGAGGAAGATGGCATGAAGCACCTACAGCAGGTCGGCATGCTTGCCTTTTGTTTGTTTTTGTGTTTTTGTTGCCCTTATGTTAGAAGTTAAAAGTAAAAAAGATCTGTCTTTTAAAGGAGGCAGAGAAGATGGTGGCATCCCTGCAAGACACGTCCCTCGAAGAGGAGTGTTTCACTCAAGCTCTTCAGGAGAGCCACATCACTGCGGCGCACACACACCCGAATACGCACACACACTCTCACTCCACCTCACACACTCTCCCGCGCTCTGCCAGCGCTCTGCCCCTGTCCCATGAATCCGCGATGAAGTGGTTCTACAAAGACCCTCAAGGGGAGATTCAAGGTAATTCTCACTCCCAGGTCAATCTTGAAGGGTTTTTATGGGTTCGTTGCAGCATTAAATGGTGGGCTGTATTGGTTGTCTCTCTTTTAGGTCCATTCACTACAGTGGAGATGTGCGAGTGGTTTCAGGCGGGGTATTTCACCATGAACCTTGTGGTCAAACGTGGCTGTGATGAGGGATTTCAGCCCCTAGGTGAAGTCATCAAAATGTGGGGGCGTGTGCCTTTCTCTCCCGGCCCCTCCCCTCCTCCATTGCTGGTGAGAAACACAGTGAAATATCCAGATAACCATTTTGTGCCTTGTATCAGTAACAAGCCACTCAGGGCTTTGCATTACAATGAATTTTACCACGATCTTCACAATTCTAGCACAGTTTTGAGTTGCTTGTTGCTTTTTTTTTAAATATTCATGTAGGTGAACCTTTTAGGGCAGTGCTCTGACATTGAGGTCATGTTACAGAAGACCCAGATTTGTTTCCTTTTAAGGCCACTTCTGGCTCTCCTTCCATTCTACTTTATGAATTTTTAGGATTGAATCGAAGAGAACATCTTTGAAGAAATTACAAAGTATTGACGTTGGTTGTTTTTTTTCTGTTACTTCAGGGGAACATGGACCAGGAGCTGTTAAAGAAACAATTAGAACAAGCTGCCACCGCAGCCCTGTATCAACAACTTCAGATGAGATTTCAGCACATGAACAGGTATCGTTAACTAGCAATGAATGAATCAGATGAACAGGTATGTTTTATGTTTTGGGTTTGAGCAGTGTTTTTGGGTCTCAGGTGTGGGGAGTCTGGGATGATGCCTGCGATGAACAGGTCCATGTCAGTGCCAGACACCGGGCCCATGTGGGACATGCCTACCTCAGTCTCTCAGCAGTCAGGTACTACCAGCTGCATTGAGGCTTTGTAAAAGCTACTTTATTTTGTGAAGTGCTATTGTTACACCACTGGTTCTTCTGTTTTGTAGGCGGTGAGACCAATCTGTGGGACTTAACCATGAGTAACTCCACTCAGGGTCCAACTCTTGAACATTTGCAGAAAGTAAGTAACGTACGTCATTTTGTTTGTGCTGCGTACAACTGGAACTTGTCCAATGTCTGTGCTATTACTTTTACTTTCATCAGGTTACTGATAAAAATATCTTTGTACCTGTTTAAACATGTTTAACCAAATCAAACGAATTTGCACGTTTGCTGTACTATGATTATGGTTTTTCACGTAATCCGTAAAAAAAACTAAAGTAAACTTTAAACTTCAGCAGGACTGCGATGTCACTAATTAATCACTCCTCTCTGTGATCACATTTCATGTTGAATGTGTAAACCTCACTCGGTGTGTACTGCCCGTGTGTTAGATCCAGCAGGAGAGGCGTGAAGCTGAACTCAGGAAGCGTGAAGAAGAGGAGAGAAAACGGAGGGAGGAGAAGCGCCGACAGCAGGAGGAACAGAAGAGGAGAGAGGAGGAGGAGCTTTATAGACGAAAACAGGTGAGCGCACGGACACACTGGGCTAATACTGTCGCGCTCTTAAATGTTTATGATGTGTAACACGTTTTTATTTTTGTGTTTTACAGCAGTGCCGTCAGCAGCAGGAACTGATCATGAAGTTTCTGCAGCAGAGCCAGCAGCAGCAGAGCGTGCCAGGGGGCTCAGGATGGAGCGGAAGTCAGACTGCTCTCTCTCTGGGCAAAGCTTCCGGAAAGAGCATGGGAATCCTGGAGCTGGAGGCAGAGAGACTTCACAAACAGCAGCAGAGAGCTCAGCAACAGCAAAGGGTGAGAACATATGGAGCAATGAACTGCTTTATATGCATCCGAATGGCTGGCAGATAGTTCGGGGTCTTGGGATTACATAGAGGTCTTCGTTATACGAGTTCCTGTTATTTTTGTGCATTAAAACATTGTTTCATTCAGCATGGAGGTTTGACTATGGGCCAGTGGAGTGATGGGCCATCTGGAATGTGGTCTGGAGCTGGCATGGAAGGGAAGGTCGGAGGTGGCAACCCTGCTATGGGCCTGTGGGATGAGGCCATGAAGAACCAGTCCAGCCATCGCAACATTGGCCTGAAGAACAGCCGCAGCAGTCCCTCTCTCAGGTACACAAATTCACCTTTACATTTAAACCAGTGTTTTTACACACGATGTTCACCGCAAACGTGTCTGTGTTCTCAGTGAGCAGTACATGCTGAGTCGGCGTAAGCGTACTGACGATGAGGAGAGGCTTCTGAAACTTCTTCAGGGGATGAAACCTCAGGATGGTTTCACCACTTGGTGTGAACAGATGCTCCACGCTCTCAACACCTCTGCAAATAACTCCTCCTCAGTGGATGGTAACTTTGTGACATATGCCGTTCACCTCGTTTTCTTCTTCAAAAGGGACGATGAAATTTATCGTGCTTGCATTTCTCTTGCTAGTGCCCACCATTGTGGCATATCTGAAGGAGGTGGAGTCTCCATATGAAGTTCACGACTTTATCCGTATTTATCTGGGCGATACCATTGAAGCCAAAGAGTTTGCCAAGCAGTTCCTGGAGCGCCGTGCCAAACAGAAAGCAAACCACCAGAGACAACAGCAGCAGGTTTGTCAATGACGATTTTTTTTCAGTTTTCCACACTTGGTGAGACTAAGGCTTCGTTTACGCCGTCAGTTAAATGTGACCCAATTCCGAAATTATTATTATTTATTTATTTTTTTTGGCGCTCATATATGACACAGATCGGATCTGTTCCATGACAGTGTAAACAGGAAAAAAACACATGCGTTGGGATATTTTGAGATTGGTTTCAGGTTTTAACAAAAGTTAGTTTATTAAGCCCTCGGCCGGCAATTCCAATCCAAATAGTAATTCAACATTCTAAAGTTTCTGAGAGGATTAGGCCTAGGTGTGGGTGATATGACGATTTTTTGGATCGTGGACGATAAAAATGTCTCCACGGTCTGCTTTTTAAGGAATATTGTAGTATCATGCTTTTTTTTATCATCTCCATCTCAATATGCCGTACAACGCGACATACATTCACGTTAGTGTTAACTCAGTGGTAGAATTACATTCACCGGACACTGCACTTATTCACAATCACAAAAGTACATTATTCACTTTAAAGTCTTGCCGATTAAACATTTCATGTGTGTGCTGTCCAGATGCTCGTACACCTGAAGCGCGCGTGCACTAAAAGCCTGTCAAATAGCGCCTGATTACTGAACTAAGATATTTATTACATGTGATTGTGATAATACTGTCAAAAACACAGCGTTTAAAACAGTTGCTTGTGTCTAAAGTGAAAGAAAACAATCAAGAGAAAAATGTTCCAGCATATTAGATGTATGCAGCTCTTAAAGGGACAGAACTAAACATGCCGCCGCTTATCATTAAAGGGATCGTTCACTCAAAAATCATAATTGTGTCTTTATTTACTCACTTACATATTGTCTCAAACCTGTATTAATTTCTTTCTTGTGCTAAACACAAAATACGATATTCTGAGTCACCAAACAGTAGCTGGTCCTCATTGAATTTAACTACAATGTTCAACAGAAAAAGAAACTCATTCAGATAAAAACCAGCTGAGAGTGAGTAAATGATGGATGTAGTGTAGAAGTATATAGTGTTTCACCTTTTGTTAATACTTTAGTACTGCTGAATACACCTACTCTTCCTGAAAAATAAAAGCACTGTTTGTTTTATTCATATTATGTTTATTTGTAATGTGTGTCTATTTGAATAACAGAGATAAAATGACAACGATTTTTATCTTCGCTCATTTTGGCCTAAATATCTGCCCTTCTTTATTTTATACTTTACCTTGAAAGGCTTTGTTTTTATAAAAAAGGCAAATTAGTTTGTATGTACTGCTCAAACAACTTGCAAAATGGTAAAATCAATGACAAGGAATCGTGAATTCTTTTTTTTTTTATAAATCGTACTATGATATTTTTGCCATATCGTCCACCCCTACCTCTGTAATTTGCAAAATAGTCTTAAAAAACCAACTTGAAAAAGAATCGGGATAAAAATTGTGAATCGTGACATATTTTTTCATATCACCCACCCCTAATTAGGCCTACCTTTTCTCCATTTGCTTCTGGCGCTGACGGTCATTAGAAGAGCACTCATATAACGGCAATTCCGACAGTGCGCAATCCCGATAAATACATAAAACACAGAATGGCAGTAAACTACTGAAGTATTCACGCAAACATATCTGTTCTGTCTTAAGTGAACGCTTGGGGAGCGGTGAAAATCTGGAAAAATATCTGATGTGTAACACATCTGTTAATGTAGCAATAAAAGAGAAGAGAATTAACTCACAACACTTCATTGAACTGCGTTTGTAGTTTTAATAATCAGTTTATTTGCAATGAACTCACTGAAGTGATATTATCCGTATGCTATTTTTTCAAGAAGCATGTGTTAAGGCGGAAACGACAACAACACATGAATCAGATATGTCACAGTTGAAAAAATCGGATATAGGCAAAAAATCTGAATTGGGCGTCAAGACCTGCGTTGTAAACAAGGCCATAATGTACCAAAACTGTTTCCCACAGCTGTCCAAGGAAGTCTCTGGATTGAACATGAACTTCCCCCTGCAGGTAGGCAAGAAGACATACTATAAGATTTCCATTTTTTTAGTTTTTTACTTCTTATCAGTCCATTATTTAAAAGTCTTCCTGGTTTTTCTTCTTGCAGTCAATGTTCCAGGCAGCTCACATGAGTAAGGGCGGCAGTGTGTACGACATTCAGGGAGGAAAAGCGAAGAAAAAGCCTAGCATGATGCTCCATTCTGACCCCAGTATCCTCGGTTAGCGTGCACGCTCGCATAAACGCTCACAAACCCCTGCTGGGTTCCATTCAGCTTTACCCATCAGCATGCATACATTACCCAGAATAACCCTTGAACTACTGTTGTTTTAATCTGCATTCTGGCTCCTTGTCAAATTCTTGCTGTCTGGGTCACAGTGAGATCTTCATCTAGCAAAGAGCATCTATTTACCGATGTACTCATTGAAAAGCATTTTCTGCCCTGCTTCAAGGGGGGAAAGTTTATGAATTAGTCATTAGTATTTTCCCAGATGGGGAATTTCTTGTAGAAAGTCAAGCTTCAGACCTCTCAACCTCTCTTCTCCTGTTTCCCCACCTCCGCAGGCTACTCATTCCTGGGGGGAGGTGAGCTGGAGCAGGTGGAGGATTACTGACCCAGCCTGTCTACTTGAGTTTACCTGAGGCCTTAAACCTGGAGCAAATCAGCAGAGGAATGTGCACTGCTCAGTGAGGGAAGGGGCGGGCAATATTTGTCCACGCCCCTCCTCTCTCTTTCTCCCTCTTTCTCTCACTCTGCACTGTGAGAGGAGCAGAAGGAGGTTATCGGGAGGTTTGGTGTGAAGAGGAGATCCTCTTCTACCTCCCTTCAGTAAAGCACCTTACCTAAACCATTGCACTTTAATGTTTTCATATTTGGAATGGAGTTGTCTTTCTTTCTTATTTTTTTTTTTTTCTTATTTTTTTTACAATGCAAAAATGTGTGAATATATTGTTGCATATATTATGTGTAGAATATTTGTATGAATATACATACGAGAGGTAGGAAAGGAGCGGTTTCCGCCGTATCAAACGTGGGTGTTGAGAAATGTTGTTGGGGAGATGTTAAGTTGAGCATCTCTCCTAAAAAAACAAAAAAACTAACACTGTTGTATTTTTATGTTCATGGTAAAGCTATAAAAAAATATGAATTGAAAACTTGAAGATTTGCACTTGTTTAACAAAAAAAACTTAAAAAAAAGACAAAAAAAAAAGAGTTAGGATAGGTTGAGGTTTGTTGTGAGCGCGTGTGCAAGCGTAAGAGAGATGAAGTCTGCACAAGTTTTATTGCTTACCGATGTGTATAAAACAAATGCCATGCTTTTATTTTGTTCAACACAATTTTGTACTTCATTGAGCGTGTGTGAATGGACAGAAGTAGTTTGTGTTGCCGCTTTTTTTGTACATAGGCTCTTAAAGAGACCGATAGGACAGACGAGCATTGCGTTTTTACTCTCCAGTGTTTCAAAAAAGCATGACTGAGGTGCTGTTTGACCCGTTTGGCTCTGTTCTAAGAGGGCAATCAGGGTTTGTCTTTGATGTATAAATGTAGCTCCTCTGTTGTCTGTACACAAACTACTTGCATTACAACTCTTCCCCTTTCACTCATTCTCAGTCCATGATGTGAAATGTTGCCTTCTGTCCAGAAAGTGTGTGTTTGTGCGCGTGTGTGGATTTTGTTGGCTGGTGTTTTGAGACAGTCACAAGGGCACTGTGATTCTGTAAGTCAGTTGTTACTTTAATGTTTTTTTGTTGCTGTTGAAAAAGTATGAATGATTTATTTTTTTATTGTGCTATACAAAGTATTTGAACTTTATGAGTTGGAGCACTTTCTAGGCTGCTACCTTGTATTTTTTTGAATAATGTTTTTTTTCTATTTGTTAGTTTTGTTTTGTTTTTTCTTATAAGTTTTAATTGCCTCTTGAGGATGTTGTATTATGAATGAATGTATTCCAAAACAAACTATGTATAACAGTGCATCTAACAACAAGGCTTGAGTGTCTCGGAGTGAAACGGGACACGCCTCACCATTCGGAATATGCCTATTGTCAGATTCTGGGATGCACATGGCCTGTACCAAGTGGACTGTCTCCGGCTGCTAGTGCTCTTCCAGAACTTTTTCACTGCACCCGGAGAATCTGTTTGTCTCCCAACATCTTGATGGAACTGCTGTTCTGCCGTCTTGTTACTTATGATCTTGATACAGGGCCATTGAGAGCCAAGGATCTGCAGTGTGTAGCAGTAATTGTTTGTTTTTTTTGGAAAGACAGAATCTATTTTTCCCGCAATCCATGGGTTTTGGGATCGAAATATGTGATGTTTTGCATCATAAATGTTTATTCACCTGAATCCTCTGAATAGGAAGAGACTGAGGATCGGAGCAGAGGATATTTCGGTACTTCTATAAGAAAGGAAGAAAAAAAAATCCTGCTTTAAGTGTATTTCACTCTATTCTGACTGGATTATATTTTTGTAAAAAAAAACAATGACAAAAGCCAATGACTGAAAATAAGCATGGAGAGGTGGATATCAGCACTAACTCAAACGCCACCCTGGAGTCCGAAAAGGAGTGGCAACCAGCTGCATTTTAGTGCTACACGCAGAAAGCGAGATGGAGGGAATATGTGCGGATGCATTTCATCCTCACACCAAAGGGATGGAGTTTTCTGCGTCCTTTTGAGCTGCAATCCCCACTTCTTTCTGCAACACTATCAAATGAAGGATATTCCTACAGCATTTGAAAAAAAAAACCAAGTGGTCGTTTTTATTGTTTTATTTAAAAAAAAAAAAAAAAAAAACTACAAAAAAAAAAACCTTTATGCCTTTTTAGAAGATTTACTGTGCGGAGAAACCGCAGATTCTCACGTCTATCAATCATATTTCTTTAAAAAAAAAAAAAAAAAAACTTCCTTGCCTGCTGTGGGTTGAGGAGCCTAGATGTGATGAATGTTTGGAGAGGAGATGAACTGAAGCAAACTCCTCGTTTCTTCACGCACTTCATTTGAACTGAATCTCAAGGACACAGACTTGTCATGATTGCCTGTCAATACGATGAAAAATTGAGAGTATTACAGCAGTTGTTGGCGTTATGAAGTTCATGGATGCTTGGGAAACATCTAAACTGCAGTAAAGCAGGTGAGATGCGACCGACTGAGATGGAGTGCTGTCATTTTACTCACATTGTGCTTGTGATTTAATCTGTGTTTTTTTTTT
The DNA here is from genome assembly GCA_032359395.1 of Enteromius anoplus. NCBI lineage: Eukaryota > Metazoa > Chordata > Actinopteri > Cypriniformes > Cyprinidae > Enteromius > Enteromius anoplus. Next base: position 6,908,222 of record JAUMHG010000050.1, read on the forward strand.
TAAGTTCTTCCAGGATGGATGTAACCTAGATCTCCCTGTTGGGACCATCACATCAACCAGTATACATCATCTGATGTCGTTGAACCGGATTAAGCTAGAGACCACAACTCTTTCTCTACTGTTTGTCTTTTCCTCTCTCTCGTCCTGACAGCATAGAATGGGACCCACAGATGGACTAGGTGTGTGCATGCATGTGAAGAGACTTTGTATGGGTCTGTAAAAAGACACTCGTACATTCTCCCGTCTCGCTTGTGGGTGAGGTGGGACTGGATGTCCTGTAAATAATGTAAATGATTCCGGTCCCTGTTTGTTGAGTTCTGTCCATCTTAGGCCATCATTTTGGGTGTTTGACATGCCTTAATTGTACAAAATAGAACTGCCCTGGTCAACGTTAATGTAACACTCGTTAGAAAAACAGCACAGGCTATATCTACACCACTCAGTCACCTAAAGGAATCTGAGCCTGGCTGAGGATGTTTGCCCCTACATTGACTTTACTCATTATACCAGGCTGTGGGATGTTTCCCCACAGTGTTTTCTGTGTATTGTTGGTATGTTTAATGTTCAAGTAAATAGCTGCAATTATTGACATGTACGTTGAAAGGTTGATGAACATTGGTATATGCTGAAATCTGAAAAAGAAATGGTAAAAGTAAAAAAAAGAGGTAGTTTGCCTTCCTCTATCAGTTTGGCATCTAATTTTGAGTTTTAAATGATTGGGTGGGTACGTACAGAACATGGGGCTTAGTTTTGCTTTGAGAAGATCAAAATATGTTAAACTGAAAATAAAAAATATAAATGATGAATTTGTTTTCTGTCATTGTTGCAATTATTGTTGGCTTGGACCTTTCGTTATTTTGTCTTTGATGTCAGATTTGACTGCTGCTTTGCGGCTGTTTTCCACTACGAGGCAGTATAATCACACTTCTGCTTCAGAACCTCAGAGTATAAAAATGACAGTATAAAAGATTCGAGGATAATCAGTCCTTGATTTCTTCGTGCCAAATTAACATTACTAAAGATTTAAAAAAAAAAAAAAAATTAAAAAGAACAAATTCTAGATTCATGTTTAGTCTACATAGCATAAACCGCCACCATTTGATTCATCGAGGAACCCAGCTTCACTCTTTTGTACTGTTTTTAACAGATTTTAGATTAGACGTAGGGCATAAGGTTTAAGTACACAAACCTTGTTCTGACGTGCCTCGAGCTAACGTTACCTGAATAAAGTTAAAGGCGGTTGGCAACATGCCATGTTTGTTGGAAATATTTAAAGTCGACTCGAGAGCCCTATACGTCCTCGCAGGGTGTTTCATAGTAACGTTAATTCTTATGATTTGTTGGCCGTAAAGCTGCAGTGACATTGAAATTCAACAGTAATGAAAAATACGTCAGAGAGGAGCTTTTCTCAAGACGGCATCTACAAACTCTCCCCAAAGACACGCGCGCTCACCACAAGCAGCTGTTGCCATGTCCTCTTATTATAAGCAACTAAAAATAGATTTTTATAATTATAATTATTTTTTAATTTAACATTTAAACGCAATATTTTACTTAAATGTAAATTGTGGAAGTTTGTAATTTGGCTATTTTTAATCCAGACTGTATACTATATATATATATGTATATTTCGGTGTAAAACTTAAATTAAGGAGTAACACAGCGCATTACCCATAATTAATGAATAGTTACTAAACCTTTAGAAATGAAAAACAGAGTTTGCCAATTTCGATTAGGTTTGTTTTGTCAGAGCAGGTTGCCTGTTTCTCTAGGGATCTGGCAACAATGCTGCCGGCGCGCGAGTCAAAGCGCGAGACTTTGCAGAGCAGATGAGAATGGGATAGAGCGAACGGCACGCGTTGTATCCATGGACTACAGGAATATCTCGTTTCTTGTCCCCAACGTTTCTACGTTTGTTTCAATAGACTTTTACCGATTATTGGCACTTACCTCCTTTCAATGCCCTAAACGGGTTTTGTTTCTTGTTTTTCTTGTCGGACTGTAATTCTCTGTGTAAGTTAAGTGCTGGTGGACATCCCCACTGTTGTTTCAGGACTGGGACATCATATCTGCGTGAATATTTTGGATATTAGATGAGCGAAAAGTTCTGGACCTCTCATTTTGGACATCAGTGGCGCGCTCTTCACCAGCGTTAAAGTACGACACAACTTAAACACTTTTGTCCGCCGAGGGACTGAATTATTTGTACCGAGTGGATGTTAATTTCTCAACGGGAGTAAAAATACAACTCCAGGTTCCGGACAGAAATGCTAATGCTGCGGTTCATGGAGAATCGTTTATAAAAAATCACCCGCAGTGGACCTGGCGCCCCGCATCAGTCTGCGTGGGCTTCAAAACATTTAACTTCACCAAATGTACAATCATAATATTGTTTGAAATTCATATCAAATCAGACAATTTACCATACGGCTTTGCCTTCTCAAATTTGACAAATACTTGGGACTTTCAGTTGAGGTCATTGACTCCTTTGAATGGAACAAAGGAGGTTGATGTTTCTGAATCTGCTTTCTTTTACAAACATCCTAGTCTTTCAGATGTGGATGTTGCGGTCACACCATCTCCTCCAGCGCAGAGGGATCTAGTGAAGTTCAGCCCTCCGCCAGTCTTTTGTCTCTGTTAGGTCCCATTCATTTATCTTGTAGGAGGAACATGGGAGTCCAGACGAGGGGAGCCTGGGTGGCTATGGCGTTCTCGGACTGGGTCAGTGGATTGGGAATTCTCTTAATCTTCCTGATGGAGAGTTTAGCAGTGGATGCAACCAATATGGAGCCTGTCTACTGGAACTCTTTGAACAGAAGGTATGATGGTGGTTGATATAAATTCATGCGCTCATAACAAGTTCAGTCGTCTAAAGAGAGACTGTCTTCTGAAGAAGGCTTTAAGCATCAAATGCCTAAATACAATTTAGAATAAATATTAATATTTGTCAATTTAAATGTAATCCTTATAGCATTAAACTAGTTGGAACAGAATGTTGTATCATAGAAAGATGATTCTAATTATATTTTAAATTAGTTTTTTGTGGTCAAGTTAAAGGATTAAAAGAAAACTTTAAAAAAAAAAATTTGAAAGTGTGATTTCTATATTCAATATAAATTTTTGTAAAAAAAAAAAAATGTTTCACTAAGAAATTGCTTGTAAGTTTCACAATTAATTACAAAGAAACTCATTGAGTTAACACATTGAATTAAATCATATTTTCTTATAAAACATACTCTAGTATTTTTTTCACTTGTAATACTTTATTTGTAACTTTTTTGCAAGTGTAGTTGTGCTCTATGTTCTGAAGTTTTTCTTTGTCTAGATGTGTTTGCAAATATCAGTTCAATAAATCAATTCATTAAAATTCATTATCTAGCCATTATTCAGTTTTGAAAAGCAATTTAAAAATCAAGGAAATCTGTCAGAAAGTAGGGGAACCATATACATATAAACTCAACCCCAGTTGGGACAGGGGTGACTTTGGCCTGGGACACAATCTAGTTAACGGTTTGGACACACACACTCAACTGAGAGAGACAGGGGGGCATTTTCCGGCTGGCTGCCTCCCGATTATGGGTTGCGTGCATGCCCTCCCTAGATAAGGCATCCATGCTTCACCCACAGTGACACAATCTGCAAACCTACGCAAAGGTCCTTTGATTTTTGTCTGTGCTGATGATGCTCTCTGAACAAGAGGAAAGGAGAAGCCACATTATAAAGAGTGTAGACCTTGGGTGAGAGATCGAATCAGGTTGTCTCTCAGCCCTGAGAAGGAGATGAATGAATAAGTGGAAGAAAAAACATTGGTTCGGCAAAAAAAAAAAAAAACTGCCCATGAGAACTTCAGAGCTTCACACTGACAGACGGATGGTGGAGAAATATAATTAGAGAAGACAAGTAGATCTAAGGTGGAAAAGATAAACACGGTTGGCTTAAAGAAAGAAGAAAATAAAGATTTAATGGATGCTGAGCTAGTTTCAACTTATGAAGTAGAGAGAAGGAATTGAGGGGCTTGAGCAGATATAAGGCATATATAAAAAGCGATAGAGAAGGTCGTTCATCCATATGAAATAAATGTTCCTCTGATATCTGAAAAGGTCAGCGTGTTTACTCACACCTCGACAGCCACATCCCTCTCAGGTCATCTCGCTCTCTTTTCACTCTCTCTGTCTCACACGCACATTTGGCACATTCCCACAAGACAATTGAACATTTCATCATGCACACAGAGATGCCAGAATATGAATTAATATAAAAAAGCGTCATGAATAGCATTCTATGGCAATGTGTCATTTGTGTTCATAATCTGACGTATTGATTGCATGAAATTGCAGAAAAATGGCAGTCTGGGACATGAGGTTTTCCATCAGGAATCGATTGAATCATGACATGACTAAAATGGTAAACACGATCAAATGCAAGTTTACTGAAACAGCTTTGAAGGTTGCCTGGCAGTAGGTTAATATAAGCTAATAGACCACAAGTCAAAGGTTTTTAAACTGGGATACAGGAACCTAGTGAGGGCTGAAAGCGGGTGCTCTGTGGTAAACTTTGTAATTTTTTAGGGTTAAGTTAATGGTAACCCTAACAAAAAATATGAATGAAATATCTTTATAATACCAGAAAGTTATATGTGTATATATATATATATATATATATATATGCACACACAGTATAATACAGTAAAGTACAGTAATATAAAAATCAAAAATTTTGTAAAAAAACCAAAAAAAAACAATAGCAAACAATATAACTGCATGTTTGTATATAAAAATATTCATAATGATATTTTGGTCTTCTTGGGATCTAAAGGTTTGAAAGCTTTGAAAGCAGAAAAATGGAAAAACAACTATTAAAGATTACAAAGAATCTTTATTTTTTAAATCTGAATTTTTTTTTTTTTGGAACAAAGTGCATTGATGCATAATTTACAATAAGACCAAAAACATTTGTTAAAATATAAACAGGGTCTGTTCTAATTTCATGTAGTTGACTTTAACCTGACAACACTCAGAGGTCTTGTTATGTCATGTAGTACGCTGACGTCTGGAGGAAACCATTAGTATCTCCATAGAGCCTGTGTAGAGAGAAAAAAATGGCCTTGAAACAGGTCAGACAGGTTATGGGATGGAGGGGTGCGTGGGAGGAGAGGAGTGGAATTCGGCCCCTCATTGAGCATAATCAATGGTGAGCACAGACTGTCTCTATGCATCGCTCCAGGGGAAGTTGTTGTACAACCCTGTGCCTCAGATGAACATTAAAAATTGAATCCTTCATGGCTCCCTCAATATTTAATGAATCAGCTGCTAATTGGAGACAGATAAAAGCTTTCTTAACTGGGTTAAGCATTTCACATTAAAACATTTTAAGGGTAGGAAAAGATACTTTGGAAAACTGACAAGCAGAGCACAGAGCCTACATCAGATCTTCAGACTTTTGAGTGTTCAACTGTAGTTGCAGTTGGTTTATTCTGGTGAATTTGTGGTTGATTGGTTCTCCTTTGCTGAAAGATCTTGTATAGAGCCTTTTTAGGGACAGAGCAGAGCGAGATTAAACATTGTTAGTGAAAAGAATGGATTTAGGGTTTGTAAATGTGCTTCACGGTGCAAGGCCCTCCCACATCTCCTAGCCATTTGTGTTTGAGAGAAGGTTTTTTTTGACGAGATAAGACCTCATGGAAAATGTTACATTGTTAAAAGAGAGATTGTGATTGTGGCATTAAATGGACTGAAAATGGAATTGTACCACTTGACCTCAGTTTCCAGGGGTGCGAGAGTGGGAGGATAATCCTCTACACAACACCCCTCCATTAGTTCATCATATGGACTGCTCCATCATCAGACAGGCAACAAAGCCATCTGTGAAGGGATTACTACCTCTATACACACTTTCTCTCTTGCGCTTTTTTCTTTCCAGGGTTAATGTCATTCTCCCTCTCTGTCACATTCCCTTCACCTATTCATCTTCTTCTTTTTTTCTCTCCTCATTCATTACCTCACTCTTTTGTGTCACTGCTCTCTCTCTCTCTCTCTGTCTTTCCCAGAGGATAATTCTCAGAGGTTGCTCTTTCATAGCTCATAGTATCAGCTTTATCTCTGAGATGTCTTCTACACTGTCTTTGGGGAAATACAAATGAGATAATTATTGACGTACAGTAAGGAGATGAGTCAGATATTCTGTAATCTTTGAGTTCCGAAACCTCCAGACTTGTGTGCAGGCTAATCGGACAGCGTGGTTTCATTAATAATTATATATTTGCAGGTAAAGTGCAGTACTAGCATATTTTCATAGATCCTGACATTTACATTATTAACATATTGACAACTTTGAATAGCTTTAGAGACATGCAAATGTTTAATAAAATCCTTAAATAGATCATATATATATATATATATATATATATATGAAAGGTTAAATATGTGCAGTCTCATCATTATTTAACGCATTAATCTGACATTATGGTTTCATGCTGTGCTATTTTCAACTCTTAATACAAGGATAGCTTTGCTTAAACCAAGCCTAAACTTCAAAATAGTAAAATCCATGAGAAATATCATCACTGAATCATCTAAATTCGACTAAAATTTGTGCCCCAAGTACGTTTCTGCAACAGTTTCCAGATGAAAAAACAACCCAAAGGAGACAGTAAAACTCAGAAAACTTTTATTCCTTTTCACACAAAAAGTATAATTTGCAGGTCTACAATTTTGATTAATGAAGCCTAATTTGTGCACAACTAATTTAGGAATATTATTATTTCAAAACCATTCTAACACGCTGTGGCATTTGAAAACCGATACCTTCGAAGGTAAGCATCACTTATCAAGCTTCATGGGTTTTCGTGTTCACTATGTTTGCTCAGTAGTTCACTCAGTGAGAGGTGAAGCGCTCCGGTATGAATACCGAGAAAATACAGTTGAACAAAATAGTTCAAACCTGCATATAAGGAAGCTAAAACGGCATGGTTGCATCAGCGAATGTGTTTTATATAAGCTCTGCATTTGGGCTTGGTTTAGTGTTGGGTTTTATGTAGGGGAGATTTCCAAGACGATAGAGCAAAAAACTTTTAGCGACACTCCTGAATATATAATAACAGTAAAATGTAACTACACAAATATTACTAAAATTAATCTAATTGAAAGATTTGTTGTGAAATAGTACATTTCGGATGCTGTCATTACATCCAAATTGGGTATGTTTCAGTGCATATTGAAACAAAAATGTGTAAATGTAGGGATACTGTCCACTGTTATGTTCATGCAATCAGGCAGAATCTCTATGTCCACTCCAAAGACACTACAATATTTGGAGAAGCATTCAAAACAAAATACGTTCAAGCAGAATTCTCCATTTGCTCAAAAAAAATGTTTATTTGATTCATTGATTTATTTATTTTTTGATTTTGATTCCTTCTGTATTTTTGTGTTCTCGTAAGGCATTTAATTTCCACCAGCACCCCTTGAAACCTCATAGTTTGACTTCTTGAGCATTCAAGTTCAGCTGGACCTGCCATCTTCACGATGAAAACCACCTTCTCTTGTTTCACTCATATTTAATTTTCGGTTTCAAAGGTGCGTCTCTGGCATGTCTTCAAAGCCCTGGCATGATACTGTGCTGTGTGTGGAAAGCGTAATTGCAATTTGAAGATTACTCCGATGATGGTTCTGAACCAAGACGGGGGAGGGTGGCATTACAGTGAACGACAGAGACAAGCATTGCGCTTTACATCATCTGTTAACATCAGCGTAAACACAACGTTTATGATGATGACAGTGATTGTTTCTTTAGCTGCATGAATTGAGGCTATACAGGATTAGGGTTTTGATGTCTTCCAATTTATCTATTTTTCTTCCTTAGCCGTCTCTTGTTTCCCATCATCATGAAGGTTGGATGAGCATTTGTTTCTAAAGGAACAATGTAGGTAATTGGCAGGCCTTATATGTGAATCATGAACAATAGATTGTCAAGAAACACAATGAAGAAAAGTAAACAGACAGCGATGAGAACATGCATTTGTTTTCATAGACTAGATGAATCATGGACATCCTGGTTTTAACTCGCTGATGTCTCATTAATAGGGCCAGATGCGATCTGCCGACTTCCTCCGTAGAATTTTGCGCTATGGATATAAAGCCGGTAAAATGGTAGACCCACACACTTCCGATCTGCCACTGCAAAGTGCGTATACTAAACAGGCCACCGAACATTTTATCCACAAACTTTAAAAAGAATCAGAGTTGGTTAATTCCCCCTTGGCTCGGTTCGAACATGAAAACGGAGAGCGGAGAGAACACATGAAAAGTGAGTTGGGAGTTATCCTTTCTCCCTGTGCCCTCCCCTCCTTCTCTTCCAAACAAAGGGAAGGTTATTTTTAGTGACGTTCATTTTTAATCATCTGAGTGTTTGGAGCTTGATGAGTCTTTTCATGTTGGGCTGAGGAGTCAGCGGCCTCTGGGCCCATCAGCTGCCTGGAGCTACTCGACCGGACCACAACAGAAGACCACCCAGTAGACACATTTTGTGCAGAAGTACACAATACGTTACTCGCCGATAAATTACTTGCCAATAAATTGGGAAAATTACAGAAGTATTGTCAGTATTGCACCATTTTGTTGTAATGGTGTGTTTAATTTAGCAAGTACGTCAAAAAATTGATCAAAACAAATTGGAAAATAAAGGTTTACAAAACCAAGCTATTTTAAATAAATACTGTTTCTTTTTATCTTTCTATTCATTTAGAATCTAAAAAAAAAATTAAGTATAAATTATTTCAATTTATCAGAACAATATTAAAATATTTTATATATTAAAAATCCAAAACAGAATATTATTGTACACCAAAATTCAGCTTTTTCATCACAGGAATAAAAGTCATTTTAAAATATTAAAA
>JAUMHG010000050.1:6918871-6958176 GCA_032359395.1 Enteromius anoplus
GCCCCCCCCCCCCCCAAAATTCACAATATTATCATTAGCTGCTCCATTTAAAAGGGTTAATATGCAAAGTGTAAAATTCTGCTGTGGTATCAGCCCGCTGATTCTTTCTCATTATCGCCCCCCCCGGAAGTTCCCTAGTTTTAGGCTTTTGTTTTTGTGTTTGCATATGTGTGAGTCACTGTGCGTATGTGGCATGCGGTTCTCGGCCGTGTGGTAAGCGGGTTTCAGTCCGTCAGAGTTCAGGAATGTGTAGTTATCTCCAGCCCTTAGCTAATTAAATAGCACTGATAAGAACATGAAACAACACTCTCCGAGCCCTTAGGATAATCTAAGTGCACTCAGCAGTTCTTGATGACCGTAAACTCCACACACACACACACACATACACACACACGTTCAAATGACAAAGTGCCTTTTATTGTTTTTTAATTAAAACTCAACCCTGCAGTCTAGACCAGCATGGAATCAGATTTCCATACGGTCATCCCCATCATTTATGAAATTATACAAATTGCCACCCGTTGCGTATTAAACGTTTTATTCTGTTATGGCTCAGCTAACGGTAACACACTTAGTTCCGCTTAACACATTTACCATGTTAAATACGTTCACATTTGCACAATTTTCCCTCTGAATCAGTGCAGAAAACAAAATAAAAGTCCACATATTCAGTTTTGGACTTTACGTGATAAACACTTATCCAGATCCTAAAAGAAAACCTTTAAAAATGTATTATTTACTGCATTATTTGTTTTAAAAGTTTTACTTTAAAGGACATTCAGGGTTTAGGGGATGCTCACACACATACAGACATACACACGTTCTTAGAAAATCAGAGAAGGAGAGGAAATACCCCAGTTTTGTGCAATTACTACAATTGTAATAAAATAGTATAATTATATAAACTCTAAACAGAGGTCATTTTCCACATTGCTGCAGTGAGGTGAAGTGTAATCAGTGGTTTGAGTTTGAATGAGTTTCAGCTCCATCAGCCTTTTGTTGCTTTAGTGTGGTGTGAGGAAACTTTAATACCCATGATTCTGTAGTGGCGAATCGATAATGAATATGAGCCTTGTGAATTCTGATCCTGCTCTGTGACATTTACATTTAAAGTGCTTAATCACTGATTTGTGAGGGTTTATGTCTGGGATGCAGAGCTGTTATTTTTTAGTTTGTTTGATTTTTTTTTTTTTTTATGTAAGAATGCTTTTTCTGCCTGTCTTAAATTTCCACCAAATGAAGATAAACGTCTGCATTTCATGCTGCATATTTCATACATAAAAAGATCAGTTTCAGATGGCGGTGTATTAAAATCAGAGTTCATGAAGCAGGCGGAAAGAGCATTCGCAATACATATGTAGGCATTTTTCACTTTGATTGTGTGTTTACTTCAGTGCAAAAGGAGGTCTTATTTGACTAGATTTTAAACCAAAAATCGCCTTTTCCATGAATAAATATGTTTGCATAATCCGCCAACACCAAACCGAGAGGAAATTTAGCATTGTTAGGCCTGATAACCACTGCAAAGGCAAAATGTTTGCCTTTTCGCTAACAGACAAAGACTGTCAGTTCTTTCAACAAGCAAAGCTGTTTTTTCTTGCGGAGGGAAGAGAAATGCATTCAGCTCGTCAACTGGTGATCACATCCCAGAGCAATTTTGACATGTTCAAAAGCCTTTGAAAAATCAGTGTAGTGTAGTCAGAAACAGATGCAGCATGTTACGTTTCCTTCCATCAGTAAATTGTATTATGCTGAGATTCGATTTTTGTCCTTTGTTATTCCGGGGTGGTCTTGGTAACGGCCGCCGTGCTTCGTGTGTCTCAGCAGGGGCCTGACAGCTCTCTGATAGAAATGTCTTCCGTTTGGACTGAAGGAAAACAGTTGGGATCTGCGGGGTGGCAGGATTTGAGGTTAACATATCCATTAGCTTGAGCTTAAAGCAAACACAAGAAAGATTAAATGCACCCTTGTCTTCTTTCGTGAAATTAAAGGGGCCATTTTCTGACTGCACCAAAAAGTCATAATTTAGTATTTCGTGACCATTTTCTACACTATCCCTGACACTTTTAAAACTGACAGCAGTTTGCAGCAACCAGAAATCATTCAATTACAATGAGAGTTGGCGATTTGAGGCAACATGAGCTTTTTTTAGATGGCGTGTCAAGTAAGCTTTGAAAAATGCGTCAAGAGATTCCTAAATTTGAATGTAGGAACCCGTCCTGTGTAAACGGCTCCTTCAAACTTGAATTTCTTATGGATATGATTCATATTTTATTAAATCACACTGGCTTGTTAAATTGACAGCCCTTGTTTATTTGTACTTGTGAGTGGTTATGTACTCATGATTTTCAGGTAATACAGTGTCATTTTCAGATTGATCCAACTATAATTATAGTGGTTATAATAAATGTCAGTTGGTTTATATTAGACTCCGTCCACACGAAGCCGGTGCGGTCCCTATTTTTTATTTAAAATTGCGTAAACACGAAACCACTGAAAACGGTGTAGTATATATGCCAGACCAGTATGGGGCGCTGTAATTCTGCTATAGAGATACACTATAAACGGAGAAGAAGACTTTGAGCATGCGCATAACCTTGCGCGCTGTATACAAACCAAGAAGAAGAAGACGAAGTTGGCGAGTGACGCAGCCGACACGTGATTTGATGACATCATCGTTTCACAAAATATACGGATTGGCTGTACACACGAAACCGCAAGGGTGTCGTTTTCAGATTTATCCACTTTGGGACCCGGTTTCAAAAAGTAGCGGTTTCAGTCTCCTAAAACGCCGGATCCATGTGGACGAAACGCCAATCCGATAAAAAATGTATACGTATACAGTGAAATGCGTCTCCGTGTGGACAGGCCCTTAGACGTTTTCATTAGATATGTAATTGTTCTTGCTCATTTCTCTTTTTTCACATTTATACTGCTTTTTTTACCATCTTACACTTAATTAAAGGGTTATTTCTGTCATTAATTGCTCACCCTCGTGTCCTTCCTAAACCATAAGAACTTTGTTCATCTTCGGAACACAAATGAAGATATGTTTGATGATATCAGAGATGATATCTGTCCCTCCATAGACAGCAATACAACTGAAGTGATCCCAGATTCAGAAACATAGCAAAAACATCGGTAAAACAGTTCATGTGAGTACTTAATGATTGAATTTTCATTTTTGGGTCAACTAAACCTTTCAAGTAACATTTGAAAAAGCGCAAACAAAAAAAAAATTAATCATTAAATCTTAAAATTAACGTTCAAATAACGACATTGTGATGCTTAAATTCCCTTTAAGATTTCCTTCTTTTTAATTCCAGCATAATAGTGTAAAACTATTATCAGCCATTTATCAATACAATCCTTTTTTGTCATTATGCACAGACAATATCCTCGTCTCAATTTGTCAAACAACATAATACACATAGAAAGATAATGCATGAATTTTAAATGACGATTTTCTTCATCTTTTTGTGTGTGTGTGTGTGTGTGTGTGTGTGTGTCGCATTATCTTGCTGAAAACAAACTTTGGAAAGCCCAGCGTGAGCTCATGGGAAGATGTTGTGTTGATGCGAGTGAAGTGGAGGTTTGTTGATGAGCGAAAGGGGAATAACAGAGTCTGAATTCAAAGCTTCCGACGGCCTTAGAAACTCAAGGGCGGCCCAAAGTCACTCCATCTCTGCAGTGCAAGTGTAAAGGAGCCCTGGGATCCCATCCCGCCAATGAGAAGCATCAAACCAGCACAGAAACCCGCGACGCCTCAGCATGTAATCAGGTCGACCACCTCTAACCTTTATCTAAACAGCGTGGGATGAGTTCACTAACCAAACACAATCCGGGTTAACCGGGAAAGAATGCCAGATTGCCCTCCTGTGTCTTCCATCAGACACAATTAAGTAAATACATAAGAGACAAAACGATTAAACAAGTTTGTATAAATAACCAAACATACCGAGAGTCTGATGAACCTTGTTCATCTTATATGGTCAGAGAGAGAGTGTGTGTGTGTGGTCATCATAATTCACAGCCACTGGTAAATTGCTTGGTTCGATGAGCAGCACAATGTAAACACTGAAGGCCTAGTGTGTGTTTTTCACCAAATAGTGATGAGTGAGTTTTTGTCTTGATGAATTAAAGCGTCTGATTATCAGATTACGATATTTGCCCTCAGTCGGATCCCACATGTTAGTAGCTAATGAAAAGGCAGAGATCACATTGACTTTTGTTGCATCTTTGACGGACGTCTGATTGAGGCCTAAACTCAGTGCGCTAAGTGATAGGAAGCTTTTTTTGGATCTGTCTGTCTGTCTGTGCAAAGGTGTCTTACAAACTGTGGCGTGGTTAATTGGAGTTTTGCATGGATGTCTCAGCCTGATGGAAATGTCAAGCTTTGTACACTTAAGCGTGAGGAGAGAGGGGTCTGCAAAACAGCTTTATCTGCAGTGGGGTTATTTGCGAGGTAAATTTTCCACTTCAGAACAAGTCTCTGTCTCTGAATAGAGCTAAAATGTCAGTCTGCTAAATGCCAGAGTTTTCTTTTCTCAAGAGGATGAAGGTATAGGAGCTTTTAAGTGCTGCGTTTCAGCTTTGGCCTTGGTTGGACTGAGAATGTACTGTCAAATATTGATTAATTGTTTCTTATGCTCAGTGGCGTTTTGATGAAGGTGTTTATATATTTAGATATGCTCTCGTCACATACACTTTTTGGTTTTTTTTTATCAAGGTCTTCATTTTCTATTGATTACTTGGTTTTATACCAAGTTTGATTTAGTTATTTAGTTACAGAAACCTTCTCATTAAGACATTTAGTATTTCCGAAACAAATATTCCAGCCAAAAATGTACATTTTTGTTTCAGATCCATATTCTGTGGGACACTAAAGTATAAAAAAAATGAGGAATTGTTTGTTGTGCTTTTTGGGTTTCTTTCAAGGTCTTCATTTTCTATTGATTAGTTGGTTTTATACCAAGATTTATTCATTTTTACTTTTTTAACCCTTTCTCATTAAGACATTGTTTAGTATGTATCAGTGGAATAATTCCAATAATGTTTTTGGAAGATTTTCCCCAAAAGTTTAAGTTTTGTTTCAGATCCATGTGACAGAAATGTTTCTGTGGGTAACTGAAGTATAAAAAGTACTGAGTGTTGCCAAGCTCCACAATAGCATAAAAGTACCAAAAAAAAAAAATCTCCATTACTTTAGTAGGTTGATGAAAGCAATAGCGTTGTCGTTCTTCTGAGCTTAAGTTAACAAACCAGGGGCTGCATTCCCAAAATATTCTTAAAAGTGAAATTCTTCCTAACAGCTTATTTTTATTTCCTAACTTTAGAATTAAATAATGAATGTTTTGTATATAACATTTCTTGAGGGGCCATTCCCACAGAATGTGTTCCGCCTTTCCTGTGCTCTACTTTTCAGACTTTTATTTGCAAACAAATATTATCTGCAAATAGACAGACTTTGAGGTTATTTTTTATTTCGTTCATCAGCAAGTCTGTGGCAAATATATATATATATATATATATATATTTATAAATTGGTCAAAAATTTACTGTTGGAACATTCTGAAAAAATTCATAATGTCTTTAAGAAGATTTTCTTGAATTCAGCCCCTGGTCTGAATGATTAATTCAGGTATGAAAATGATCGAGTTTTCAAGTTCATTGACTCAATGATCCGGACACAGAACACAGTTAACATCTTGCTGAAGGGATGAATAATGACTTTGAAATTCCATTCAGTTTCTCACATAAAGCAGTTGTATGACCTCAGAAGACTTTGAATGGAGTGCACAAGTAGTATGAGTTAGTTTTATGATACTTTTTGTGTCCTTTTGCAGCTTGATGGTCTTCATTCATCACAATTCAAGTCAAGTCAATAGGTTTTAATTATCATTTCAACAATACACAGTACAGTGAAATGAGACATGTTACTCCACAACCAACATGCAATGCAGAAAAACGTCAATGAAAATAACAATATAGATAATATCAGACCAATACAATTCTTCAAAATATCCATAGAGGTAGAAAGCCATAGAGGTTTGCCATTGACTCGTCCCCACAATTTAAGTAGTCTCGGGTTTTACTATTGTAGGCAAAACGTTATCCCCACGCATGCTCATTTTCATCGCATTGGCAAGCAAAACCACACATATGCCCTCTCACACACTCTCCTGAACCAAAGGGCATGCATGTTTACATTTGGAGTTAAAAATGTATGAACAAAAGGGCAGTTCCAGCTTCAGACAGGACTTGCGGTTTCATATGCACGTACACGCAAGCAAATATCAAACTGTCAGTCTCTGTTGCCATGGAAACGATCATTCATTCTCATTCGTCTGTCACTCAGACTTCATCTCTCTTTCTCTGATTCTACAGGTTTGGAGATGAGAGGGGCTACATACTCTACCCTCAAATAGGAGATCGTTTGGACCTCGTTTGTCCTGCCACAAGTCCATCAGGCCAGAACTCTCCTCCTGAGTATGAGTATTATAAACTGTACCTGGTGTCCTCACGAGAGCAGGCCGACAGGTGTGAAGTGATGGGCGCTCCGAACCTGTTGCTCACCTGCGACAAACCCAACAGCGATATGAGGTTTACCATCAAGTTCCAGGAGTATTCGCCCAACCTGTGGGGTCACGAATTCAAGAACTTACGAGACTATTACATCATTGGTAAGTGTGTTTGTGTGTTAACCAATATTGCAATACAGTACCGTTTTGGCCAACATCATTTATTTGTGGGAATCATTTCCGTATTTTGGGTCCTTTCCATCTATCTATGCAGACGTTAGCAACACATGTTCAAGGCGTAATATTCTTTGGTGCTTAAATTTATATCAACGGTTCAAGCTGGGCCATCTTTCATAATCTCACTTTCTTGTTTTTTTTTATTTTGCTGTATAATAACTGTTCTTAAACTATCAACCCACAAGCCAAACTCATCCCACATGTTGTATTATCTTATGCCCTCGTTAAAAATGTATCCACTCATCCAACCCACAAATCATTTTTTTTTCAGACGCACAAAAAATAAATTCTTGCAGCTTAATTTGTTTCCTTCATTTTAAGTAAAATCATGGCCATGTCATACTAATCTACAAAGTACTCATAAATTAACAAAAACAAGGGAAAGAAAGGGGAAAGAACAGTGGCCACTCAGGTGGGTAGCCAGGATGTTTCAAATCCACACACAAATAAAAACAAAAAAACGACGTAGTTTTGTGTTTTTCTCGAGAATTTAATGACAAATGAAACTTAGCGCTTGACAGCGCTGAACAGTCTGACACTGACACACACAGGCTCACCTTCTCTCCTACTCTTCCCCTACCCTTCTGTTGTTGGCTTTTTAAAACTTCATTTACTTTGATGCAAGTTCTTCTTCATGTCTGCATTTCGTTCAAGACCAAACTGCGATGTATTAGCTTACGTGAAAAAACATACAATCAGTCTGCCGGCTTTCCCGACTCTGAATCTGTAGCGTAACGTGACGTCAAGTGCCGCTGCCTGCAAAGACATCTAAAGGCGTAGATTTCATTTGAGATTAGACTGAGAATGTGAATTTAATTGGGAGAAAATACAGATGACATATGGATTCGGACACGGACCGGGTTCTGTGTTTGGCATCGATCATCATCACTGCTGGATTTCAGCTTTGACTAATTTGAAATTTTGGGGGGAAAAAATGAGGACATGTCCTTAATGGTAGATACGGCACTGTGGCCACTAGGGGTGTAGCGGTTCACAAAAATAACGGTTTGGTTCGAAATGACACGGTGGTATCACAGTTCGGTATGTTTTCGATACAGCAAAAAAAAAAAAGAGAGAATTTCTTACATTCTAATTAACATAAAAGTATGATCTTGTTTTGTTTGTTTTTTTACTTTGAACAACAATGGGCTTATGGGACTGTCACGTTACTCCAACAACCGACCCACAAAGACTTTTCAGATAAGAGGTGAGGTGGGCTAATCATAGACTGAAGACTTTTTTATTTCTTATAGCATTGCAGTATTGTATTGTTTGTAGTGTGATCAGCGTGTGCGTACGTAGTAGATGTGTTATTTTATTTATACTTTTTTTTTTTTTTAAATGAACGAAAAAAAGATTTGTTAATTTTGCTGAACGAGACTCTAATGAACGAGTCTGTACGATGATTCAAACTTCCCATCACTAGTGTTCGTCTGTTTGGGGGTGGGAGGGTCAGTCAGCACGTTGCCTGTCCCATCGTTTGTGCTGCCTTGTTGAGTGTAGCACTGAAAAAAATTATATATTTTACATACTTTATTCTCTTTTTTTTTTTTTCAAATATAAAGGTATTAGTCTGAATCGTTTCGTTTGTAATGCGTACCGAACCGCAAACCTCGTACCGGACGGTTCAATACGAATCCGTGTAAAGTTACACCCCTAGTGGCAACGTATTAATTAGTCATGGGAACAAATATCCCATGCAATAATTCGTAATTTTTGTAAAAGATTATAGGTTCCACTTCAATGAAGTCACCTTAACTACTGTGTAATTCAATTAAAAAAATAAACACAGTGTACTTGCTGTGTTCATATTATATCGCAAAACAATTTTGCTGCTATTAAGGTGGGTTAAAGGGATTAATGTTTTTCTGCCTACCCCCAGAGCATCCGAGATGTAAGTGTGTTTGTTGTTCAGTAGAACACAAAGACTTTTTAAACTCAAACCATTGCAGTCTGTCAGTCACATAATGCAAGTCTATGGGCATACTATTTTTGAGAGTAAATAAACATTCACCGACAAATCCAAATTCAACCCTATGGCTCATTTGAGACATTGATGACCTAAGACACAAAATGATCAGTTTGTGCGAGAACCTGAACAGTATTTATATAAATTTTTCCTCTAATACACCAACTGTCCTGATCTAATCCACAACATTTGGCGCATCTACTTCTATTCGTCTCGTACCGAACCATTGACACTCCTAATCGGGATTGTCGATAGAGTGTCAATGGTCCATTTGAGAGGTAGTTGGCAGTAATGCATCGATAAATCTGTGATCCTCCATGAAATAGAAGTAGAAGCATGTAGAAGACGACACACTGGCTGTTTAGACCAGGATTTGAACAGGATAGTTGGACATAGTGATGTGCTTGAGGTAAAAAATTACTGTTCACTGTTCAGGTTCCCGCACAAACAGGGTTTATTTTGGATTTGTCTGTGCATGTTTGGTTTTTTTTACTCTCAAAAATTGTGTGCCCATTGACTTTGTCTTTGTTTGTGTTCTACTGAAGAAACAAAGTCACCTACATCTTGAATACCCTGGGGGTAAATGGGAAAACATCAAATGTCCATTTTTGGGTGAACTATCCCTTTGAGGTGTAAGGGTGATACAGAAAATAATTACAGATGTAACTACATGCAGGTATTTTTAAAGTACATGAGAATAAGGGATACATTTACATGTTAGTACATAAGAGTTAAGGCCACTTAATATAGTGCGACCTGATTTTATACTGCACATATAAAGTAGAAGCTGTCAGTTAATATGTATTCAAGACCCCTGATTCATATTATTAAATATATATTTTTTTTTAAATTTAAATGTAAAATAAAGTGATCATTTTCACAATAAAAATGATTAAAATGGACAAAAATTTTTAGGGAATATTTGCTAATTACCCAAGTGCAATAATACCACGCGTCAGCCGCAGGGGTTCTGTCCCGTCAAATTTACCTCATAGTTGCTCCACCAAAAGATGAATCCATCGATAAAACACAGAATATGTGTGTGTGTTACTGTTTGTTCCCTAGGGAAATCACTTTTAATTAACCTAAGTTGGCAGTTGTTAATTTCTACAATATGCCTGTAATGAGAAAGAGAAAGACAGAGCATTGGGTGCTGTGCGGTTCTGCACACGCTTGTGATTATGTGGATCTTAATTGGCTGTAATGGGCCTGTGAGACTCAAGGGCATTTAAGAGCAGCTAGACACAACAGCCCGACCAATGGCAAACACACTCACGCACAACACACACCATGCAATTCCCTGCCCAAATATCCTCGGATGCTGTCTGCACTGTTATAAATCTTGCATGTAAACTGTTTATGTGTTTTAATATAGGATAAAAGCATTGCTTATTAGTGTAGGTTTTTGTGGTTTCGTCCTGTTGTGTGAGGCTGCAAGTGATGCTTTTAGCTGGTGCTTGTTTCCCCTGTGATCTGCACTGTTTGAAGCTGAGATCTTCTCCCTGCTGAGTGTGTATCAGAGTGTATCAAACGCTCCGAGCTCTTTTGTCAAAACTTTGATCACTGGGCGCTAACTGAGTTCCCAGGGGAGCACTTTACACCTATAAAGCGCTCAAAAAACCCACTGCATTAGAATCCCTCTCCAAACCTCCCCTTTATCATCATATTCTCCAAAGCGCATTCTCGCATAGTCAATAATTCACAATAGTAGTGTGAGTGCTTGCGCCGCCGCATGAGCCTGAGTTAATGGTAAAATGAAAAGTGTATTACCTTGGATGAACATATACAGTTTTGTTTGCCTGTCCTACAACTACTCGTTGATATTTCGACTTTGGAGTATCAGAGTTTGTATGCGTATGCATGTGTGTGTATGTTTATGGTGTTTATGAGGACACACATTTGTATAATGACATGGGTATATTAAAAATAGGTATTACAATATGATTTTAGTGTCCCCATGATTCAAAAGGCTAAAAAAAACATACTAAATGGTGTTTCTTGTTTCCTGTAAGGGATAGGTTTAGGGGTAGATGTATGTGAAAAAAAAAAAACAACGTCTCTCTCTGTGTGTGTGTGTGTGTGTGTGTGTGTTTGTCACAATAGATTAGACTTGTGGTAAGGGCTTGTTAATTATTGAAAAGGTCTTGTTGGTTTATTTATCAAGGTTAAACTGAAATATTAGAGATGAACCTTACTCCCACCCCAACCGGTGTGTGGGTGTGCATGTGTGCGTGTGTGTTTGTGTGTTTGTACATATATATAACCACCCCTACCTTAATGTCACAGTGTAATACTGCAAACGAGTGGCACGATGCAGCAAAATGAGAACACTCCCGTTATAATCATAATGAAAACACACTGTCTGCAAATGGGCGACATCATTTAGATGTATATTTAAGACATAATTTTATATTTTTTAATTTTATATTCATATTTCACAGCAAGATTTTAACACTTAAAATTAAAAAAAGACAAAAAGACAAACACTTTTGTTAAAAAAAGAAGTGTCCCTCTGAAATATGTCTTATGAGTTTGTTTCCAAGAGCAAAGAAAAACAAGTCTCCTCTTGGCTTATATCGAAATCTTCTTACATTCTTGTGTACAAATCCTCATTTTGTGCTTCTAATTCAAGACTGGCGTATTGTTTTGTTCTCTTTCCATGTTCGTCACTAATCATGGAAACAATATTTGCTACTGGACATTTTATTACGGATGTGCATGCTTTACTTGCCATGTTTTGGACTGTTGAACAAAGACTATGTAGAAAACCTAGAATGCCTCGAGGGTGAATAAATCCAGCCTGATCTCACAGCAATTCGTACATAATTTGAATGAATGAATGAATGAATGAAGGAAAGATTGACCCATTTATATAGCGCTTTACTGTGTATTGCCATACACCCAAAGCGCTTTACAATCATGTGGGGGTCTCTCCTCAACCACCACCAGTGTTTAGCATCCACTTGGATGCCATGATAGACAAGGGATGAGTGTCATGGAATTTTTAATGACCACAGAGAGTCAGGACCTCGGTTTAACGTCTCATCCGAAAGACATATTTCACGAGGTGGCTAATTAGTACGACTATGTACGACCTTACTTTTACAATTTCATTTGATTTCTGTCACAATGCCGCGCCTCTATGGCTCTCTCCGGCTGTCATCAGCAGGAACCTTCGCCTGAGTATTAATGTTCCCACCCGGACTCTTTTAACCCACGTACATTGGCTGATTCGCTCACAGGTGTTGTGCATTATCTGCCCTATTTAAAGCTCAGGTTTGCAGATGGACAGACGCGAAGTCTTGACTGCCATTGGTATAATTTCTGAGCGTTTATTCTTGTTTTTGCCTATCATGTATTACTTTGGACTGTTTATCCCATTTATGATCCTCGCTGCCTGTGTTGACCCATTCTGCCTGTTTACCGACTACGATTCTGTCACATCTCTGATTGCTCTGTTTGCCGTTGATTTTGAACCCTGTCTGTGTCAGTTTTCGATTAAAAGCCTGCAAATGGATCCGACTGTCTCTGGAGAATCCTTACAATTTCATACGGAAATCATAAATCATACGTATTTTACGAGCTGGCAATTCTTATGATTTGAATGACGATTTGAATGACCTATACCTAACTCCGCTCCTAAACCTACCCGTCGCTGGGATTCAAACAAATCGTACAAAATTTCATGAGTGAGGTCGTACAAATTCGTACAAATTAGCCACCACGTAAAATACATATGAAATGGTAACAAGTTGGTAAATCAAAGTCTAATTTTATTTTTTGAGTGCGCTAACCCTTTAAGAATTTGTACTAGGGTTCTGATTTAAAGTGTAGATTTGTTTTTGTTTTTTGATTTAAGTAAGATTTAAAAATAAGACTTTATTTTGACTTTAAGATTTTTAGTTTATTCAGATTTAAAATTTGCATTTAGATGTATGATTTAGATTGATTTGAATATTTAACGTTTTTTATTATATTTATTCGATGATAAAATTACAATTAATAAGGTAACACTTTATTTTAAGTCGTCCTTTTTGCACATTACATGTTCTTAACTGTTAAAAGAACAATAAGTTATACCTAATTACATGCTTATGCTTACTTAATATTACATAGTAATTAAACGTATAATTACTTCAACAAAGACACATTAAAATAAAGTCATTATTTTAATGGAAAGACTACAAATATGCAAAAAAGTTGGAAGAAATACTTTTTGTTGCTTAAATAGGTCAATTTTTGTTGTTAATACTTGGAGCTATTTTGCAACCCACAACATTTGGTGCCCCCAAAAAATGTGAGAGGTTTTCCCAGCTCGTCTGCACACTTAACACTTCACGCCATAACATTTACGTATTTTTAGCGCAACATTTAGCGTACCTTGCTGCACAGTTTGAAGCCATGTTAAAATCAAAACCGTACTATTTAAATTTCACACAGATGCTGCTGCGCTCGGAGTTCCAAAGTTCAGTGTTTGTGGTTGTGTGTTTGTGTGTGTCTGCCATGCCGAGCCAGTGAGTTTGCCATCTGATGGCTATGAGCAGTGACAGGTCCCTCCCAAACTAGGTCAGCAATCAGAGCCCCGTGCCACACAACGGTTGGTGTGTAAACGTGTGTGTCTGTGGGTGTACCATGTGTGTGTGTCACAGCGTAGAGTCTGTGTTTATCCCTGTGAATGTGTCCATTTGAATTTCCAGCTCTATTTCGATTTCTCCATGTGCCGGCTTGATCTGAACGATCTGTGTGTGTGTGTGTGTGTGTGCTAATATTCTCCTGATAAAGATCACGCTGTAGGTCTCAGGTTAATGGGATATAGACGGTTTAACACAGTGATTCATTAACCTTCTGGCATCTGCAGCTGCGCTTAAAGTCATTAAGTACACAAACACACACACATATACATAAAACCACACAAACAAATCCACACCTGACTTTGTGTAAATGTAAAACTTGCTTTTCAAAGATTCCTACAAACACATGATCTTCATAAAAACCCTATGGACACTGTGTGTTTATTTCATTTCATTTGATTTGTACATTATTCAATTTTCTATACAGCTAGGTATAAAGCACACAGTGTCATCCGACCTAACCCAGCGCACACACACACAGCAGCAGCAGCAGGGTGAATAAAGGCTCTTTTGATGGATGGACGTGTGAGCAGAGGGAGGGAGATTATGGTGTGAGGGATTGTGGGAATTCTCCTCACCAGCTGTTCACTAGAGACAGGGAGAGAGAAGATGAAGGGATTGAGGGACGGATGGACAGATTGGAGTGAGAGAAAGAGAATGGAGAAGTCGGATGGTTATGTAGGTGAAGCCTCTGAGGAGTAGAAATGGAAATAATATTGACTATAAACACACACACTGGCTACACACACACAGCAGCAAAATACGGTTGTCTTGTTGTAAACAAAGTTACTTCAGAACTTTGGGGTTGGTAGGTTTTGTGTGTGTGTGTGTGAAAATTTGAAAATCTTCACGAACTTTTTTAAATCTAATTTATTCCTGTAAATAATTCCTTGGAATTACTCCAGTTTTCACATCATACTTCAGAAATCTGATTTGCTTTTCAAGAACCATTACTTATTATTATTATTATTATAATTATTATTATTCATGTTGAAAACAGTGGTGCCGCTTATTATTTTTGTGGAAACCATGTTACATTTTTTACAGGATTTTTTTGATAAATAGAAAGCATTTTTTTAAAAGAACATTGGAAACCTTTTTTACTTCCACTTTCGATCGGTTTAATGTGTCCTTGCTAAATAAAATGATTAATTTCTCTCAAAAATAAAACTTGCTAAATGTATCTTAACTCTTGAAATGAGTGACAAGCAACTTCTGTAATAAATACATTTGTATAAAAGACACCATCTTTGTTATTTACTTCATTCACTGCACTTACAGATACAGGTGATATTAACAGCTATCATGAGAAAAGAAGAGGGAACAAGAAAGCCTGACTTTGGATATTTGTTCTTACAGATCCGCTTTTTTAAGATGCTGTGTGAACAGACTAATTGAAAATTTAAAGTCATGCCTGTTTTGTAAATACAGTTATCAATCTGTATGAAAACAACTACTCGCATACAGTGCAAAGGAAGACTTCTAATTAGGCAATTTTGAAAATAATAAATGAAGATTTACTTCAGAAACAACACTGCATAAGTTATTAAGAATTGTGTTCGTGGAAAATGCACTGCGCACTGGCAGATGTTTGTAACTTGTTTATACTTATGCTACGTTCCACACAGCTTGAAACTCTGAATTTTCCCACCTCCTACTTAAAAATAATGACTGAAACAAAACTCGAGAAGCATCGTTTCCAGACCGCAGTACATAGTCTGAAAACAAGATGTTTCATGTGCATGTTATTCTTTCGGGCATATTGTTGTGGCGGGATTTAAATGACTTTTGACCTTAGCAGGACTGCTTCTTGATGTAGGCTCTCTTGCATTTGGTTGAGACTGAGATTCACTGGGCCCTGTGTGTGTTGTCGGGATCTATTTCCACATCCCATTCATTCCATCCCTCCCAGACCATTGACACACTTCTGAGAGGTGCTATTAGTCAACCTATTAAGATAATTACCTCAGAGGAAACGAGACCGAGAAAGAGACAGCCCTCCTCCGACATACAGCGCCTTTGTATTTGTATTCATGGATCCAATCCATTTGAATTTCCTCTTTATTGACCAGAAAACGAGATGGACAATGACTTAAAGTAGCCAGTGCTCTAAAAATCTCCATAAATGTAGTAGATACAATTTATGCCCTATATTCCAAGTCTCAAGCCATGGAAGGATTTAGAAGACTTGCCTTATGTGCACAAGTTGCTGTTTTAAATCAATTCTCATCTTGACTGTATTACAAATGTCTATGGATATCCTAGGAGCCATTGTTCATTCAGATATCACGAGAAATATCAAAGCAACCAGACATTGACTAGAAGACTTGTTCTTCAAAACTCTGAAGAAGGAGAGTTGCGAAAGGCCAACAGTGTCTTTGAAGAAGCCACAGAGTTCAATAACTAAGAATAAAATATGAAGTCAATCATATCCAGAGCACTGGTCTACATGGGGTGGTGGTACAAAAGAAGCCATTACTCAGAAAGAACCATGTTGAGAGAGAAAAAAAAATTGTAATGCGGACCTAAGAAAGATATTGTGGTCAGATGAGACCAAGGTAGAGCTTTTGAACAGAATTCAAAGGTGCAGAGCTCACGCTGCCTACACCTTAAAACACCATACCTGCAGTGAAGTATGCTTGTGTAGCCTCATGCTGTGGGCCATTTTTGACCAGCAGGGACTTGGCATCTTGTTAAAATGGAGTGAAGACTGCATTGTGCCAAAATACAGGGAAACACTGCAGGTGAACCTGAGCCAGTGCTGAAAAACTCCGGCTTTGAGACATCAGTGCCTCTATGTACTCTGGGAGAATGGGAAGATGGAGTATGTATGCTAAAAAAGATATCTCCATTGTTTTTTTTTTGGAGAATATTTGTATTGTACAACAACGGGACTCTAAAGTAACCAGATTTGCATTTAAATAAAATAAAAAAAACATTGCTCGCAAGACATAAATTTCATTCGGCATCAGAGGTGTTTTGGTACTACGACATTCAGCACGCATATGTTGTGAATAAAACACATGTATTGCAGTTTCAGATGGCTAAATGCAAGAAAGAATCCCCGTTTCAAATCATTATGCAAATACTACTTGACTACTCATTGTTCAACTAGTCTGTCTCAAAAGTAGCCAACTAGTTGATGAGTCATACTATTTCTGATATGAAAGCATTTCTTCAGTCATTTACTGTACATCTCACGATTGCCGAATTATATCTTCTAACTGACACTTTATTCCTTGTAATTGAACTTCTTATCTTAAATTCAAAATGTTGATGTTTTCTGTGAAATGTGAGTGTATATAGGTAGTTGACATATCAGACATATCAATTTTAAAAACTCTTAACGTTGAAGATAAACCTCTTTCATACTATTTGTAACTCTAAGAATGAAGATACATTTTTCTCGTGTTATCTGTGTTTTTTGTACATTTTTCTGTCACACCATAGGACACAGTCCAATTTTTATGCGACTATCCATTTGTAAGGAATAATAAGAAAAATAATGCACACTCAAGGTGATGATGCGGCCACAATGTGATGTTATTTTCTCATAATTCAATGGACAAGAGTCAATTATTCTGCTTATACTATGGTTACCACACCTCAAATATTGTTCAGATATTGTATTTAAGGACCTTTGATCTTTGTGGTTTTCATTTTGTAATTTCTTATGCATCTCATCCAACATGTCCTAATTCCAATATATCGTATATCAATGGAGGGACATAAGCAGTAAACAATGAAGTTATTAGAGAAAGAGAAAGAGAGATATTAAACGTGTCAAATACCTTGGTTTGTGCATCTTTCAACAGGGTTTGGCAACAGTATCTCTACTTGTAGCGAAAATGTAAGTTAATTTCTTTCAAGAACAGTGCAGTATTACCTCACTTATTAATTTAACTTTGTGGAAAAAACATGGAAATAATTTGGCATTTTTATCCTAATGTTTGCTATATTTATTTGCCTGGTCTGTGACGCATGTCCTGGTTTTGCCAAGTTCCATGTGTCCCTTGGTCAATATATTTTATACAAAATACTAAACTATACTAAACCTAACCTTACCCATGAGTAATGCGTAAAATCAAAGGAAATGATAGGTGAACGTACAAGCACCAAACACTGATTGTAAGCCTAAACTTCACAAAAACTTAAACCGTTTCTTCAAATCTGATTGGTTAATCCCAATGTTGTCCCGGGATCAACAAAGATGTTGACTCAGGGACATCTTGCACTTGGTAAAATCAGGTTAAAGGTCAGGAAATTAAGTTGGTTTTTTGCTGTTGTAGGCTGTAATTGCCTTCGAAATATCTGAAATTGTTTGGCGAACTGATAATACTGAAAATAATTACAAACCTTAGCACATTTGTGAGCCAAACATTTCAGCATCATTAATTCAGTTTTCAGTGTCATGTGGTCCTTTCAGTCTTTGATGAGTGAAAAGTTCAGCATTTATCCAAGTAAAAGATATGTACAACTCTTCATTGTCACTTTTGATTAATTTAATGCAGCCTTGCTTAATAAAAAATATTAATTTCTTTAAAAAAAAAAAATAGTTCTGACCATAAAGTTTTGAAAATGTATAAAGATGCACTCAAAGCGGATATTATCTACAAAGAAAAATGTCAAAGCTGTTGTATGTAAAGCAGATTTTAAGCTGAATTAATCGCAGATGTTTGTGGAGAAGCGCTGTAATTAATTCTGGACTGAAGTGCTTAATGTACATCTGATAAATACATAGACACACACACAGACAGCAGAGTACAGAAACTGTCACAGGTTGTTCTATCGTGCATATGGAAACATTTCAAGGTTTCTTTTTGAAATGTCTCATATTACACATTTTATACTAGTCAAATTGAGTGGAATGCCTAAAATGGAATAAATTATCCACTTTCTTTTTTTTCAAGGAGATTACAGGTTTTCCTCTGGTTTCTGATGTTTAAAATAATCACCACACATCAGCCAGATTTAGAGGAAATCTCAACCTTGAAAAAAGGTTTTCGCCAATAGGGATGATGCTTTCATTAATTATAAATACGCTTTCAGAACCGTGTTTGCTGTCAGCTGGCAATGAATAAGGGCCGCTGCTGTCTAAAATATGCATATTTCATGACGTTAATGTATAGCACTTTAGTCCGCATCAAGCTGTGGGCAGATCCGGGGAGATCTGCGATGTCTACTGCAGTACCTCATCAGCGCAGAGTTCATAGAGTTTTTCTCTCTCGCTCTCCTTCTCCCATCTCCCTCCTCTTTAACTGTTCCCCGCGCCCCCACCTCCACGCTGCTGGCTGCGGGCTGACTCCGATGTCAGAGCGCGTTATTTCAGCAGGCTGATTCTCAATAATGTGTCTTTATCTGGGCTCTTTGTGGTACAGGGTTTTGGTGGTGGGGCCGCACTGGGATTTGGATGAGGGAGGAGGAACCGCGGAGCAATAACGAGTTCTCGTTTTGTTAATGCCTCTCCACACCTCTTCAAACATGCATCGTATACTCACCTCCAAAACGGGGAAAGAGATTTCACACTGCTGAATATGCAGTTTGAGTTCGCTGTGTGGGTTTTTTGTCTGAAAGTGTGCATAAGCGCGGCATTGATGTTAGACAGGTAGTGTGTCCGGGTTTCTGCTGTTGTCGGTTTCTGATTGACAGGTGTGCTTGCGCTTTAAAAGCTGTTTAAAAGTGCGATGGTAGATCTGTTTTCTGCCTTGCTTTTCTCGTCCTCGTCTCTCCAGCTCCTCCAAACATTATTGACATGAACATGACCTAGAAAAACCTTTACCGTCTCACTCTTGTTTCGCTCAGATTGTTCCTCGGAGTCATTCCCGCTCTCGCTTCACTTCTCTGTACCTTGAAGAAACCTGTCAAGAACCTGTCCGGGTCTTCTCATCTGGCCTTCTATAAAATAAAATAAAGAAACTGCATAAATAACTGAAAGATTACTATACATAAGACCATCCTTTAATTTTTTAGAGCTGTAAAAAATGAATGAATCATAATGTATAAATGCTTTCAAATTTAAATAATATTCAAATGCCTTATTAAAGTAATGAGATTCTGAGAGCAAGTATCTTTAGTTATTCACTTATTATTATTTTTTATTTTTTTATTTTTATTAAGATAATGTCACAATATTATATCGGTTTTAGAGTGAATGAAATATGGACTGGACATTTTTGTATTAAGATTTGCAAGAACCCCCAACTCACAGCAATTCGTACATATTTTACGAGGTGGCTTATTCTTACGAATCTGTATGACCTCACTCGTACAAATTTATATGATTTTTGCTAAATCATACATATTTTACGAGTTGCCAGTTTGTATGAATTTGTACGAATGACCTACACCTAACCCCGCCCCTAAACCTACCTGTCAAATCAGCCACATCATTAAATAAGTATGAATTGGTCATGTTGGAAACAAATATGTACGTTTTATCACCTCCCGTGTTTTTTAACTTGTTCTTCTGAATGCATTATAGAAGTGAGAATTTGTAAATCTTAATAGTCCTTCTTTCTTTGTATTATTAGGGTGAAATATGACCTGGACATGCTTCACTTACCTCTTTGTCTTTCTCTCTCTCTCTCTCGTCTTTCCTCTTATATTAAACTCTCTTAAATTAGACGGTGGCCTGTCACCTTTCTCATCCACTGTCCTTCACTCCCACATGCTGTTCTATCTTTTACTCATCTCAATCGCTATCTCACTCTCTCTATTATATGTGAGTGTTTAATTCTTAATGTTGCCTCATGAAAACGTCCATTAAGCAGCCCTGAAAGTACAAAACGCAGGGATTCACTTGCATTTTTGTCTAGTTCCTGTAATTATTTAACCAGGTTTACAAGAGCCTTTACAGAAGCTCTGCCGCCTAAAAGTGTCTCGTCTGAGCCACAGGGAGCAGCAGGCCTGGGCAGCACAGTTAACTAGGAGGGAGTTATGTCTTGTTTCATTAGTTGTGGCTGGATTTATTACTCTGGCTGTGAGTTTATGACCTTGTTAAAGAAATAGTTTGGTATTTTGTTGTTGTGATAGTAGACAAGTCTGAGTTATGTCCCTGTCGCCATTCAGTTTTGTTCACCGCAGGGGTCACAGATTTGTGCGCTGTCTGGACATTTCTATACTGAGCTGCTGGATGGGTCAGTCATTAAAACAGGAGTACCCACTGTGCGTGTGTGTGTAGAGAGAGGATGTCAGACAGGATTAGCTGTTAATACCTGTCAATTGCTCACCAAAGATGACATTTAAGATTACAGCTGTGGGATTTTAGGCTTGTTTCCATAGGGACTGGACTGTCACTCATCGTGTGTGTCATGAAGTCACATGCTGCCTCCAAGACAAGCCGGAATGATGGACGTCACCACGCTGTTGTTATTACTGCTGAAGATGCTTGGGATTTTCTGTGAGCCTTGACTTGTAGGCGTTAATTAAAGAACCACAGCAGAAGAAAATTGGTATTGGTCTTAATTAAACACACAAGTTGTTTGTCTGAAGTTGGTAAGGGACATATTAAAGGGATTTTTAATAAATAGTCAGTATGTTTTGTGTTCATCACATTAGGTATTATGTGGTAATAGGAGAAAGACAGATCCAAAATCCAAAATAAAAGTTGTTGTTTACATAATATATGTATGTGTAAATACCAATATAAATATTAATATAAATATTTCAGAAACATTTTATATATTAAATATACTTCATATAAATTATATGAATATAAATTTAGACATGTAAATAATTAATCGCATCCAAAATAATTGCATTCCAAAATAAATGTTCTTGTTTACATAATGTATGTATGTATACTGTCTATATTTATCATATATAAATATATGTATGTATTATCTATTTATGTATAAAAACACATACCCTATATATTTTGAAAATATTTTCATGTATATATATTTATATGCTTATATTTTATATTATATATATAAAATATATTTAATATGTTAATAACACTTTTCCTAAATATCCACATGCATCTGTTTGTATTTATATATACATTATAAACATACACCGTGTACACACATATATTATGTAAAACGTTTATTTTAAATGTGACTAATTGTTTGAGAGCACTAATATATACATATAATTTAATACTCTGCAATTTGCTATTATTTTTACAAATAAATTGTGGAAAAACTACATTAAAATGATGCTGCCAAAAATGTTTTGTTTCCAGCTAAAATGACTAGATTTCTGACTGTCCCGGAGGTTTTAAATGCAGTAACATCCCTTGTGTGGCCAATCAGCAAATGGCTCACTTAAAGGGATAGTTCACCCAACAAGAAAATTGTCATAATTTACTCCCAAACTGAATGACTGTGTGTTTTGTGGAATACAAAAGAACATATTTTGGGGGTAAAAACTAAATTTTAAGTCGTACAATTAAAGTCAGTAGGGATCAGTGTTGTTTTGAATCACGCTGACTTTAATTATATGCCTAAAAACAGTTGAAAATTCTTCAGAATGTCACCTTTTGTGCTCCACAGAACAAGGAAAGGTTTAAAAATACATTAGGGTAAATAATAGATGACAGAACCTTGATTTTGGGCGAACTCTCCTTTCAAGCCATTCATCCAATCGCTGCACAGCTCAGTGAAGTAATAGAACAACTGTTCCTCATAAACGCGCTCACTTAGTGCATCACATCTGCGTAGCGGCAGATGAAAGAGACTTGTTTAACCACAATCCACTGCATGACAGGACTTTATGTGTTACAGATCACAGCAGCAGGCCCGAAAACCAGAACATCTGAACTGTATTGCAAAGTTCATTGCATTCCCACAGTCAAAAGGTGAGCTTTCAGGTCCAATATGAGTTTGACCTTTGGAAAAGAGTTTATGTTCTCATATTCCAAGTTCAGGACACACTAAAGAAAGCTGTTTGACAAAGAAGCAGTGAGTGATACGTTTAAATTGGTTTCCAGAAATCAGGTCTTTCAGAAGGTTTTAAAATACAGAAGTATTTTCTTGGAAAACATACTACAATCGTTTTGTTTAGTTTACAACTTTCAGCAAATCAGATTACATCCCCTAATTAACATTCATAAGGCAAAGTGAAAAGTTTGTAATGAGATTCCCATACTTTCAGATCATTTGCTATGTCCCTATGTTACTCGGAGCTACATTTAAAAAGTGATTTCCCGAGGTGTCTTTGAACAGTCCCGCTCTGGCGTGGTTTTGTCGGAGATATTTTCTGTCATTGGAAGGCCTCTTCTCTATGTTGGAATGTGTTCTCACATAATCTCTCACACACCCACAGTGTGTCTCATATTGCGTGCTGCCCCCTTTAGGCCTGCCCTGGCACAGCTGCAGGATAATGAGGTCACGGAGGCCCTCTTGCCAGCAGGAACTTGAGCTTACTTAGGGAAAATGACTCTGGGTTTGTGCAGCCCAAACAGATTGTGCTAATTCCTAGTGGGCTGAAAAGGTTGACTTGGCCGCTGGCCTTATTTGTCAGGGGTTAAAACCATTTTTTCGAGCTGTTGTTGCTCCCATCGCTGGTCATCGTGGGTCAATCCCCTTTTCTCGGGTTGGGGTTGTGTAGGGGGGCTGGGGAATTTTGGGAGAGGGGTGGAGCGGGTCAGTATGTGGGTCGTTTCGAAATGTTCTTCGGCCAGTTTTTTTCTTTCATCTCCGTCCCAGACATGCTTTTCTGTACATCACCGCGGATCATCGTCTCAATTACCGAAGTCATCCGTTGTTCTCTCTTGTCTGTGATTTTTCAACTGCTCGGGAGAACATGTAGACAGTAAAGTCTGCACTGCAGTGTGTGTCATGTCTGCTTTTCATCTTCCTTTTAAACCCACGGCCTCTTGTCTACCACAACCATCATAAGAACCTTCCAGACTACTGTTTTTCTACGCCCACTCACCTTTCCGCTCACCCTCTTCCTCTTTTTTTTCTTCGTAGTTCCTTTCTTGGGATGTTAGAGATGCAGGTACTTTGGTACCAAGTCGATGATAAACTGCAGACTCAGTGTATTTATAGCTCAGTTTAACAGCTCACATTCACATGTCTTTGTGAAATAAAAATGAATGAAATCATTATTAAAATATAAGTACATATTAAACCTAATAAACTAGTCACCTGAACATATTTTGGGTATGTATTTAATTAATAAATTTGTATTTATTTATTTATGTTTTTGTCATTTTTAGATGATTACATGAACTTGATTCTGCTGTTAGAGATCTTCTCATGTTTCTATATTCGAAGAGTTCATTTGCACAAACAGATAACGTACAACCCTAACAGACTAAGAAGAAATATAGTCATTTATAGTCATTTTAAAGAAAAAACATCAAATTCAAACAAAAGTTGAAATGCAATGGAGGGAATTCTGGGAATGTCAGTTTACGGTTTTTCCCTGTAAATTTACAGGAATTTACCATTTAACAGTGTCATGAATGAAGGCAGAGGCAGTTGAATCCATTCGCAAGTATATAATGACAAAATCACAAAGCAAAGACAATCCAAAATACAGGCGGGAGCTCGATCGAGGTGCTGGCACATCCAGCTGATCGTCACAAACAGGTTTTTTACCATAGCATTTTCACAGTTTTTTTACAGTTTTATTCACTGTAATTTTTTACAGCGTATACAGTCCAACAAAAACACTGCAGTTTGATTGAGATTAATTAGAATGAACCAAGGGAAAAAAAACATAATTTTTGAGAATTGTTAAAAAAACGACTTTTATGCTTTTGCAAATGAACTCTTCATATTTTTCCAGATATATAAATGTCCTGATCATTTACTCACCACTATGTCATCCAAGATGTTCATGTGTTTCTTTCTTTAGTCAAAAAGAAATTAAGGAAGACATTCAAAACTTTTCCGCAATATAGGGAACTGTAATAGGGATCAAGAGGTTGACGTTTTTTTTAATGGGTTTTAATGCACCTTTAAAGGATTCTACATGATCCTAGCTGAGGAATAAGGGACTTATCTAGCATTATCTAGCAACTTTTTTTTTATATTATATACATTTTATCCACTAAAGCTCATCTTGCACTTACTCAACATCACGTATTACATAGTCATGGTGGAAAGATCATGTCTGACGTGGCCATAAGTAAAGAAATTCAAACATCCTGTACAAAAAAAAAAAAGTTAAACAATGATGTCAGAAGTTTTTTGGGTCCCACTTTATATTAAGTGTCCCTAATACCCGTGTACTAACATAGTAACTAGATGTGTATCTAGTATGTAACCACAGTGTACAGTACACATTGCTACATAGTATCTACAGCTGTAATATTTCTGTAACAACACACATGTAACAACCCCCAGAATGGTGCGTGTAAGTAATGTGTAACAGGACATTGGTAACAACACTTTTTTCATTTCACTAAGTAGTCATGTAAAAGGAATTACATAGGCAGATTTTGTAACAGCAGTATGTTTAAGAGTAACTGGAACAGGGGGTGATCAGGGGGTGTAGTTGGGTAGGTTTAGGGATATGTAAAGTGAGTTGGTGCACCTCTGTAATACCTGTGTATATACATGGTAACTCCTCAGAAACTGCCCACTTAATATAAAGTGTAACATTCTGCCCTTCAAACTTACTGCCCGCTGCTGTGTAACATCAGAGTAATTACATGCTAAATCCATAGCAACTGTCTATTTAATATAAAGTGTGACACTTTATTTACCAAAGAGTGCTGTTAGTCCTGTTATACATTTGTACCTTCATTACCAAAAAGTGTTGTTACCGATGTCTTGTTACACATTTGTACTTACACACACCATTTTGAGGGTTGTTACGTGTGTGTAGTTACCGAAATATTACAGCTGTAGATACTATATACCGGTGGGTACTTACACTGTGGTTTAACTACATACACATCTAGTTACTATGTAAGTACACAGGCAATTAGGTACACTTAATGTAAAGTGGGACCGTAAAGGGTAAGGATATTTTATTCTGGAAGTGATCTTATCCTTTACTTCATAAATATAAAACTATCTTCGTTTTACATTTAATTTGCTAATAATTATATATTTACTTAGCTATCAAAGTAAAGTGTTTTGTTCATTAGCATATTAGTTTTTGATGTGCTATCAAAATTGGCATCAAGAATAGTGATACCTTGACTACTGACATTTTGGTATCACAACCCTAGGTAACTCTCCGTTCCTCTCTCTGCTGCTCAAGTTCAGCTTTTACACCTTGACTCAACATCTCTGTATCCCTAGAGGGAGAAAATAGAGAGCGAGGGAGGTGAGCAACACAATGAGAGCCATTAGGTGATGAATCATTTTTTTCTCTACACCTCCAGTGTGTTGACTAATGACTGCCGTGAGCACTAAAAAGGTCATGTTTTTGGATTCGCTCCATGAGTGTGTGTTTGCGTGTATTTCTGTGTGTTTACATGTGAGGGGGTGAATCTTTTATATGTGTGTATTCTCTAAAGATTATGCTTTATTTAAGTCAGTTTTTGGGTAAATGTAATATCTGGTTTTATTGTAAGAGGCTCTTTGGATGAAATCCAAGGGTTTCATCATTGTTCTTGATTTTAACATAAATTTGGTGTAATGTTTTTGACCTTTTTGAGGCGAATTGCAAAGTTTTGAAATCCATGAATTTTCCCGGTTTCCTGTTTTTAAGTTGAGCTCCATGGAAAGCACCTGTGTCATGCTGTTGATCGCCACAGAAAATCATTGTGTTTTCAGTAGTGCACTTATAATAGAGGTCTGTGGGGTAAGGCATACCAGAATAGATTACAACTAAATGTTTTTATAAAAATACACTTTTTCAAAAGTACAGCCACAAGATTTGATCAGAAATAAATATGTGTGTGTGCGTGTTAATGACGTCAACCTTGTCTGTTTAAAGTTAGATGACTTTTTCTCACTTATGTGTACTTGTATGCCCAATTACAGCATAAAGACACTGTTTACATAGACAAGACATACACTACCATTCAAAAGCTTAAGGTCAGAAAGATGTTTTAATAATTAATGCTTCTATTCATCACCAAAGCATTCAATTTATCAAAAGTGACAGTAAAGGCATTACTAATGTCACAAAAGATTTCTATTCCAAATAAATGCTGCTATTTTAATTTCAATTCATCAAAGAATTCTGACCATGTACATAATGTAAGGCATCTCTACTGTTTGTATATATATATATATATATTATTTGAGATAATATGATGTAAACCAGCATATAATAATTTGTTCTGAATACGATACTGATGATGCTGAAAATTCAGCTTTTTATCACAGGAGTAAATTTCATTTTAAAATATATTTAAATAGAAAACAGTTGTTTAAAAGTGTAATAATAATTCACAATATTAGTATTTTTGGAGTAAATAAATGCAGCCCTGTTGAACATTTTTTAGAATATTTTACAGACAGTATCACGCAACAAGAGGCTCATCAGCCTTGCTTCATTTAAAAGCATTTTTTAGATATTTTTAGATGATGTCAAACACATTTTTATAGAGAAGTTAGATTATAAGTGCCTTGGGCTTTCATTGCAAGTGCATTGTCATAAACACAGTTCATTTACTCTTTATTTTTCTCTAATTGAATTTGGGTGGTAACAGAAAGTCACGGATGCTGTCGATAGAGCCTAATTTGTAATTGAGTTCAGAAAATATCCTAAATATGTGGCAAATATCATTGCACCAAAGCACTTCGCACCTAAACTTCTTATTCATTAGCCAACCGGCAAATAAAGAGCCCGGCCTCAGTTCCTTGTTATCAAGCTTCACATAAAAAAATAAAAAAAATGTTTTTGAATGTTTTCTGGCACCCCTCGTCGTCATGTGCTCCTCAGCCGTCTGCCGTAATGTTTTCCTAAGAGCGTAATAATCGAGATATTTTGGATGGGAAGAGTCTTTGTAACGTGAGTGCCGTGGTTTCCGAGCGCTTCAGATTAACTACGGTATGCCATTCAGGGGTTCAATAAAATATTGAATGGATCGAATACAAAGTGTTTCTGCGATGAAGAATTCAATATCGTCCTCATGAACTGCCTTTATATTTGGAAAGGAAAATAAGTTTGAAGATGAAGCTCTTTGTACCGTGGGGATGGGGCTCGAACATTGTTTGAATGCAGTATTCAGTGCCTGGATGCTGAGTTATTCAGACTTACATAGATGAAGTACCAAGTTTTTCAGAGAGGCGCCTCATCTATGAAATATTTATTAATGTGAAGGCTGGAAGATGCAATGACTGTGTGTTTCAGAGACTGTATGTGTGTGTGTGTGTGCGGGATGATTGTATACATGGTTAAAAGGCAACATAGTTGCGGGCGAGTCTCTGTTATTCCTGAGAGACAGTTTCCTATACACAAAGCAGCTTGGAGAGAGGCAAGTACTAAATGGGCTAGAAGCAATGCTAGAAAGTGCACTGGCATACAGGAACATCCTGTGTGGACGACCACCTCAGTGGCAATGACAAACTTACAGCAATATGTGCGCTGGCATGGAAATAAAACAAGCATATTGACTTCCAAAGCAACTTTTTGTGTTAAATAATTTACTGACACAATCTTTATTTTGAACGTCTCTGAAACCGTTGATTATTCATTTAATGAATTGATTTTTTTATTTATTTTCATTAATGTAATTCATTCAGTTAACGATTTTAATTAAATGGCAACAATAAGGTCTACTTATTTTTTCAACAACAG
This sequence comes from Enteromius anoplus, assembly GCA_032359395.1. NCBI lineage: Eukaryota > Metazoa > Chordata > Actinopteri > Cypriniformes > Cyprinidae > Enteromius > Enteromius anoplus. The sequence goes on from JAUMHG010000050.1 coordinate 6,946,888, forward strand.
CGATAAAGACTGAATTAAACTTATATAGAATTGAATGCCATTAAACTGACATTCAATTAATTAGAAAGTAAACAACTCAGTAAAAAGGGCATGACATTCATTGCATGGAAACATTTTTTACGAACGGTGAGTGAAAGCAGCGCTGAGCCTTCAGAAGATGTTGATCGTCAGCTGCGGGAGGTCTAACTAAATATAACACGAGCTGTTTATTTTTTGTTCAACTTGTAAGATTTGTGACGCTTCCAACCCTGTTAAGAAATGGGACTTCCCTGATTTGTGAGATTTTGTTTTGTATAATCAGGCATTAAGCAAACACCAGAAACAGAGTTGTTTAGAAAGGCTGAGCTCTTTGAATGCATTCAAAATTAAGAAAATGGATTGAGTTTATTTATTTCCCCTCATGTTGCAGAAGTGAATCAAATTATATTACTTCTAGGGTTTTGCGAGATTGTGTGTGAAACATGGAAGTTAGAAAAAAATTTTAAATCACCAGTTTAAAATGACATCTTAGTAAAAATGATACAGTACCTTTCAAGTCAAATGGTTAGTCCAATATCTTGTACCACAAGCTAATTTTCTATCGGAAAAGCTACTTTGAAACAATGTATTTTGTTTTAAATAAACTTGCTTTACTGCAAGAGAGGGGGCGTGTCTATGGGGCAAGGAGGCTATATTTATCGCCAGAAATATAGACCGTTTCCCTGGTATATGCAGTACACAAAGCAGCACAGCACTTGACTTTGAGACTTGCAGCATTTATATTTAATCAATTAAACCATAGCCTAAGTGTAAGCTATATCTCAATCTACATTTTTAACCAAAGCACCACCTCCATCGAACAGGCGAACACACACACACACAAAGTATATCGTAAGGCTGATCAAAAAAATACATTTAAAACACGAAAATGGAGTTATATTTTGCATCATTAATGGTTTATCTTCTCCACCCGCAAATAATCAGAATGCATATTTTTTATTATCTGACCTGCGGATATTACCGCCATCCGCACATCACTACTGCGCAGATATCAAAAGCATCACTGGGTTGTAAAGTTGCCAAGTTGTGGCAACAAATAAGTTGAAATTTGAATGTATCGATTGTGTGAAAAGGATGCATTTCATGCAAGATCTGGCACCCAGACCTTGGAATATATTGACATGATCATCATTTTTTTTAAAGCAAGACTAAAAATACAGGAGAAATACAGGAAATCTTTAAACAGCAAGATAAAATGGTAAAATACATGAGAATCCCGGGAAAAACTGGTGGGTTGGCAGGTATTGTTTAAAGGTGGCATACAGAAATGTGATTTGTTTAAAAAAAACTACATTATTGCTAGGTTTGTTTGTCAAGAATGTCTTATAGTTGTCAAAAGAAGAATATGGATATGGGTAATGGGACACCAGTGTGTACTGTATTCAAAGAAATTGACAGTTACACAGTTATGCATGTTTTTCTTTGATATGAGTGAGTGACTGCAAATTGCTGTGAGGTAATGGAGAGCCATAAACCAGTGTTTTATAGCTAAGTCCGAGTTCCAGTGATTCGTCGTTTCACGCCAACGGAAATGCTAAAAGAATCTTGACACTGATATTTTTTCATCATTTTTCCAAAGCTACCTCTGACGGTACAAAAGAAGGGATCGACAGCATGAGAGGAGGTGTTTGTGTGACGCGAGGGATGAAGCTGGTTCTCAAAGTGGGACAGAGTGAGTATCAACATCACCTCCAAAAACACATGCATGAATAAACCTAAGCGTTGAAACAGAGTCAAAAATTAAAAAACATTGTCTCAATACAACCAAACACTTGCTCCTGTTCATAATTGAAGCACTTGAAATTTGCATCAAAGTGTTTTTCATCATATAATCACTTGTTTTGCTTTCATAGCTGCATATGGTCTTCCCCCAAAGCCCAAACCTGATCCAGGCCGTCCCAGCAACAGAATCCCAGGTAACAGTCGAAAATAACGCGAGACGCTTTCTCATTCGCTTATGAGCTTAACCCTGGGTTAACATCTGTTTTTTAACCCTGGATTAAGGCCATGTTTAATCCTGCGTTAAGCAACGTTTCACATTCGTAATTTTGAAAAGATATTAGCACTGCACCTGGATTTTGAAAGAGGTACTAACCCAGATATGCAGGGTCAGCAGTATGCAGAGCAAAAATGTTTAGCATCAGACCGACAATCGTAAACGAAATAATGGTTGCTTCATTAAATATTAATTTTTTTATTGTTTATTTTTATTGGCTTTTTCCTTTTTACTGTATAGGACAGTGGACAGTTGACAGGAAAGTGGAGGGAGACAAAGGAGAGGGGTTGGGGACATACAGTAATACAAGTCAGACTCAAACCTAGGTCCTTGTCAGCATAATGGTTCTGTATGTCATTGAGGAACACGCACTCATTAAATGTTCAAGGACTTTTTGCAGTTACACATTTTTTTAAACTGTTTTGTCTTAGTGCCTGAGGGAAACAGTCGAACGATACGTAATGCTTCTCTGCATCATCCTTTTCATTTCTCAAGTGTTTTAAAAGACAACAGCAGGGTTTTTTTGACGTTTAAGTTTTGTACATTGTGTCTATGTGTTTGTAAATGGTTAACTAACAAAAAAACAATTAAAAATATATTTTTGTTTATTTAAATGAAGCTGAAATAAAACATAAATATTAGATGAAAAATTAAGCTTAAAAAATTACCCCAGTCTCATGGCAATTCGTACATATTTTACAAGGGGGCTAATTCGTACACATTCGTATGAACTCACTCATATGAATTCATACGATTTTTGCTAAATCATCCGTATTTTACGAGTTGCCAATTTGTATGAATTTGTGCGAATGACCTACACCTAACTCCGCCCCTAAACCTATCCGTCACTCGGGTTTAGACAAATCGTACAAAAACTGTACGAGTGTGGTCGTACAAATTTGCACAAATTTTCCACCTCGGATGAATACATACGAATCTGGTCATGAGACAGTTAAAAGAATAAGTAAAAGCTCTAAAAACAAATGTAATAATAAAATATTTAGTATTAAGCTAAATTTAAAAAGCACGTCCAAATGGCTAAAACTAAAATAAAAAAATGGAAAATAATCAAACCTTATTCAAATTAATATTAAATAATGTAATAGTATATAAATAAACTATAATAGCACTTCAACAGAATGTTAAGTCAGGCTCAGAAAGATACCAATTAAACCATTTTTATGATGAAAATCCCAGTTGGAACTTCTTTCAACTGCGTTTACGCATTAACCTTGATGCCATATGCATTTGCATCTGTTGTCATGTTAACGCACTCTCTAGTGTGTTTTGTCTTCTTTGAGGCTTAGTCTGCTCTGGTTGATCTCCATAAGGTAAACATTTGAGAAAGCAGCAATGTTGAAGCCAAACACAAGGCACATTTGAACTCGACGCTGGCTGAAATCAAAGCTAGTAGTGGATTAAATCGAATCGAATCTAAATACTATCAGAATGTTTGTCGTAGAAGATAAAGCAGAAAAGGAAGTGAGCTTCAGAAGTCGGGTCTTTGATTTATCAGCTCTTTTCTGTTTCAGATACAGAAAGTGGCTCTAAAGCAGGTGATGGAAGTGAGTCCGGAGAGAGAGGAGACAGCGGCGCCGTCTCAGCCTCTAACATCGCCCTAATCGCCGGCGGTGTTGGGGGAGCCTTCATCCTCCTGATCGCAGTTGTGATCACCATCGTGTGTTACCGGCGACGGAAAGCCAAGCACTCTGAAACTCACCATCCTGCCCTTACTCTCTCCTCTCTTACCCCAAAGAGAGGCAGCTCTTGCGGGGCAGCTACGGGGGCCGGCGGGGGCAACAACAATGGCTCCGAGCCCAGTGATATCATCATTCCCCTGCGGACCTCTGACTCAGCGTACTGCCCCCATTACGAAAAAGTCAGCGGCGATTATGGTCACCCCGTCTACATCGTTCAAGAGATGCCTCCTCAGAGTCCAGCCAATATTTACTACAAAGTATGAGATCAGCGAAGACCCAGAAAACCCATCCAGAATTTGTTGTACCTCACACACGTGCGCTGTGTGTCCAAGTGACTCTATATTTAAGAGCTTATACACGATACTAGAACCTGGACGTGAAGTTGAGTTCTAGGAAAGTGGTCAATCCAATTTCTATGTCATAGCAGCGTGTTTGCATTAATTTACCAGTGTGTGTGTGTGTGAGGTGGGAAGAGCACAGATTTCACATGTACTCAGGTGCAAGTGAATGTACTTGTCGGAGATGAGTTTATACGTCCATTCTAATGGTTAAAAATTGAGTTATTATCCTCAAAACCAAACAGTAGAGAGAAACTAAAGAATACCTGTATAAATAATATAAGTACTTCTTAAATTTTTACTCTCTGAGGGGAAATTCACTAACAAAGTGCGCTGGCTGATTGCATCGTTTTTTTGCACATGCATTGTTTTAGTGGTCCGTTCACTAGAGAAATCCGGTAACAATAAAAACCTTCCCAAAAGATCTAAACTTCACGTGGACTGGCGCGATCTGGTGTACCTTACTGGGACTGTCCAGTATCGCTAAGATCCCGAACTGACTGAATCTTTACAACGCCAAAATCGTTTTGGACTAGATATGTTTCCATTTCAAAAGCTTTTTTTTTTTTTATTATTTGATCATCATCTGATTAATTAACACTCCCCCTATCACTATACATTTACACAATCTTTTTTAATATTTGTCATGTTAGCCCAATTGCTTCTTTTTTATGTTCTGGTGAAGACACAGTATTCCTCGCGCTTTCGAACAATCAAAGAATTTTTATTTTGTTTATTTTGGCTTTGTTGAATTTATTTTAGCATGTTTGGGTCTAATTTGCATAGAAAGGAGACGATTTTGCACGGAAAAGGAAAAACGATTGAACAATTCACTGAAAATCGCACAAAGCACTTGTTAAACTGAATTGTGGGTGGCTAGTGAATGAGACGCAAAGTGCAAAAGTAGTGCAACTGTTTAGTGACTTGGCCCCTCTTTATTTTGTTTCACTCAGTTCATCTGATTGTAAATGTTTATCTTTTCTGAACTCGGACCTCAATCTGATTTATTTATTAAGCATTAAAGAAACCGCTTTTCATTCCTTCCACTTCATCAGCTTTCTATCGCAACTCCTCAGCACCCCGTTGTTTGTTTTTGAGGTTTTTAAAACATTTTTATGTGAGCAGCAGGAATCGCATGTGGAGGAGGTGTAGACGGATGATCGACCGTTTCAGATGGAGACTCTTTTGAGACTTCCAAGAGGTTGGAGGTCAAAGTTAAGCGGTCAAAGAATACCACGCAGTGCTGCGTGGGAGTCCTTCACTCATGATGATTTGAGGGGCTTCTCGCTCTCTGCCCTGCCTTTTGAAGTACTGTGTATGCCATGATAAACTGCTCACTTACCCTTGACACACAATGCCGAACTTATACACACTTAACGCGCGCATCCACATTACAGCAGTTTTTGTTTTCATGCATTAACCCCCGCAGATGGACTCCAGCTGTGCATTGGTATGTTGCTCAGAGCACTGTGGTTCTGGCCAAAGACAGTAGGACTAAGACAGCCAATGCGACTGTGCATCTAAATTAACTCGATCACAAACTCTCCACATCCTCTTGAGTGTTACACACATCCGTTGCTTGGTTACAATCTCGTCTCGACTCTCATTATTACATTTCGGGCGATGTCTCCAACCATCTCTGACATTATCACCCTGTGCCAGCTTGAGGCTTCAGGTCCACAGTTCACCCGAGTTATTTCACTGGATGAGACATGACATCATCGGGAGATGTACGAAGAAACGGTATGCTACCGGGCAGAGTGACCTGAGCTTTCTTGTTCAGACTTCTCTCTGTCGGCGTTGATTTAAGGATTTTGTTGCCATCATTATCACGAATGACTTACTACCAGAAATGGCACCTTTATAATTTTACTTATTTCTGTTAATGTATTTTTCATGTTTTTCTTCTTCCCATTTCATTACTTTCGACAGTGTTAATTTGTTTGTAGATTGCGCAAATGAGAGTAATCTAAATGAAGGAAAAACAAATGCAATTTTATCCAACCTAGCCTGCTTGTGTCTGTGGGAACCCTCGATGGTAACTAGCGTTAGGAACTTTAAGGAATTCTCAATTGTGGTTCTGATTCCCCTTAACTGCTTCATTGACTATTCTTTCAGTGCTTCTGAAAAAAGACATTTGTGGGGGGGTGATATAAGAGATGTGATTTTTATGGCATTTACTGTTCTTCGATCCAATAATTAGTCCTAGCTGTGTATTAAATAAAAAAAAACTAAACATGTCAAAAAAGTGGTAACATTTTCTATTTTCATATTTTTAACATCATTCATTTGTTTTTATAAAATACCACCAATTACAAAAAAACTATGTGTATCTTTATCAGCACATTGTCATAGGAATATTGAGTCAGGAACTGACTGAGTTGTCACGCAAGCCTTAAGATGAAAATAACAAAAATAATAACTTTTAAGTGAGTGATTTGTTTGGGAATCAGACTACGCTGGTCTGACTCTCTATGTGTGTTTAAATCACATTCAATCTTTAAAAGAGATTTTTATTATAAAGTGAATTGAATATTTACAAGCAGACCTTTATTTCGCTTTGTTTTTGAGTTATGTTTGCAAAATGATTGATGCTTGTTAATTCTGAATGGACAAGATTTTTTTTTCAATGCATATATTTTCCAGATTATTTTTTCTGATGCATTTACATGCAATTACTTTGTGACCACTGGACCACCTTGGCCTCATGATAGAGCATCCGTCATATAGTAGGTCTTTTGTGTATTTTTCTCTACTGGTTTATGAGTACTATGAATTTGGAAATACTTAATTTGTCCCATAATCCTTGTTATCTACTCTATAGTAGGAAATATCCAATTTTGTTGTGTCATTATTAGCCTAAATGAGTTTTTATATTGTGGTATTAAAGAAAGATGCATTTCTGAACTACTGCCCCTGCAGGCCTGGAGGAACCATTGTCCGGCTTTTTCATACTTCTGTGTTTTTGGTAAATGTATTATTTCTTCTTCACTCCAGCATTGTGCGATATACTCTGCTGGCTACATTTTAAAAGATGTAAAGCACTTCCTCAGCCAGCCAGGCCATGGGTTAGGCTGGATTAATTTTTTTCTTTGTCCAGCTTCTCTGTTTAGCAAAGGCAAGCCCTCTGACCTGGTTAATGTTTAACTAAGCCACCCAAAGCATTTCAATACCTACCAAAAAAAAAACCAACAGTGACCACACAATGACACCAAACCCTCTTTTAGCATTTTACATAGTCGTTCAATACTGGCTGTTAAACTTGTATTTGTTTACATTTGACAGCTAACCCTATATCATATTTTGAGATGCCTTGATACTGAGTTGTGATAAAGACTGTTTCTAGCTAACTCAATAGTATTTCTATAAACAATGCTGATTTCAAGAGGACTTTTTCAGTGTTTTAAAGGTCCAGTTGTACTGGACAGGAGTAGATGTTCAAACTATGTTGCGATGTTATAAAGACACTGGGGCAATGTTAAATAAATGTTGATATGTTTAAAAAGATGTTGAGATTAGGTACACCTGTTCCTTTACTCTTTTCTTCTTTTTCTCTCTTTCCAACCCAGACACTCTATCAAATAAAGATTACATTCCATGCAGTAAAACTCACTGATAAAACGAAACAACTCGCCTCTGAGCTGATTTATCCTGGCTATCATTCACCTTTATAACAGTGGTTCTCAAACCTCCCTGGGGGTGTTTTTACCTCTACTTGTTGTTTTATGCTGTTCTTTGCATTTCCTTGTTAGATTTCCCTCTTTACTTATTCCTTCTCGCTCACTTGATCTTGTAATATGTTCCCACATTCCACTTCTGTTGTTACTCTGTTTGTCCATTGACTCGATACGGTTGGCTGCTGGCTCATAATAAGTGCTGGATGACATCACTGGCATTTTAATGGCACAATCACTCCCTTCCCCTCCCGGTTTCGTTCTTTCTGTCTTTCCTTCTCGGTTCATCTCTCTATATATCAGTGTTTGATGTGTTGCCCCCATCAAGTCCGGGCACTAAATCAAATGGGCACTTTGACAGGCGCCGTAAAAACCCCTCACTACCAAAACCCCACATGACCCTTCACAGTATAGTCGTAAGAACCGACGGCTGCAGCATTTGAGCGTCTGTTTGTTCTTGAAACAGACTCTGGCGGAGTGTGATAGAGTTGTTTTTCAGTCCAATAATATCCACGCCAGCAGGCCACTGACAGGCTGTCAGACACGAAGCTGTTAAGACAGAAGCGCAAGCGCATTTGGACACACGTGCTTTGATTCGAGATACTGCTACGTTATCAGTTTCATAATCATTCATTTTCTTTCGGTTCGTTCACCGGGAGATTAAACGGATTCCTTCAATTCAAATATTTATTCACAATCTGTACCCCTCTCCATTGACAGACGCTTCTGCCCAAACCTGTGGCATTATTAAAACGGTTTCAGCACAATATGACATTATAGTCAAATTTAAATGCAGAAATATTTTCCTATACTCCTCTGAGGCTCTGCATTAGATTGACAGGTCGTATCATACGGTGTATACTTCTCTTTCTCTGAAACTCACCTTCGCTCTGCTAATGGCCGCCTGAGGGGAGAGGGTCCGCCTGGGCTTCATAGATAGCGTAAGTGTGTGTGCCCGTGTTTGTTTTCGCTCGGCTGTTTGTGTGTTTGTGTGAGAGCTCGCCAGTGAATTGGAGGGTTGTGCTGGAGGCGAGAGGTTAGCATTGAATCTTCGTTTGCGTGTGTGGTGTGCGGCCTTCAAATTCTTCTGTTTATTGACCCATGCATACGCTGAAGCTGGTCTTACGTTGATCACAAACTTAAATGTTACACACTAGGCTCCCTTTCAGCCTTTGCACAATTGTCAACACACACATGCTGCTGTAAGGTTTTATTGATATTCTGACACATACCAGGACTATCTGTTTTTTTAAACCACACGAACAGATTTCACACCATCTGTGTACCATCAATGCATCATACACACATATACTAGCTCACACAGTTATGTGGAAAAAGTGGTTTATTTTTCAACATACACACACATAAGCTCTGATCTAGTGAGGACTCTAGTCTACCACCTACATAGCACATTTAATTGTGCTGGATAAAAGTGTTGAACTGTTATACACTTATTTATAATCAACATAATCACCTTCATTTCAAAGAAAACATGCACTGCTGCGTTGAGAATATAGGTGAATTTTAGAATTTAGAACTTAGGCAGCACAACTACCTACATTCCTGTCAGCAGTGCAGCACTGATCATTTAAAAATGCTGTCTCCATTGACAGCTCGATAGGTTTTGGAACAGAGCAATAAAATGTAATCTTCATTATCTTCCTACACAACTGCAAATACACTCACACACATCATCCCTTCGGTGACAGAATGAGATTTGTGATCTTGTCAGGATTATCCATGCTCTGGTTTCTAGGTCAGCATTCCATCAGAACAGACATCCTCCCTAAGAGACACACACACACATACACACACAGTCATAAAGATTAGCATCTTCCTCTAGAGACACGCTCTGCGCAGAGACCACAACAGCTTTTAATTATCTTACTTTCTCCTACACACTTATTTCAACAAGTACACACAGTCTCTCACACAAGGGCCCTCGTGATTGTGCCCTCACGCACGATACAAACAATAAAGCGCACCAGACTGCTTCCGGAAGTAAAAATCCCATTTAAAGTCTCCACAGAGAAATTGATTTACTGTAAAAACTTTTTTTCAAGACAGACACATAGTGAGTGCAGAGAGGTTGCTGACATTTTTATGCTTCCGTTCATGTGTTTAAATGCTCCTGTACAGCTACGTGTCACTGTAATTTGAACCATAAAATCTCTGTGATGAATTCCCAGAGAAGTACTTAATTATCCACAATCCGAAAGAGAGGGAGAAGTCAGACAGTTTGCAGTTAAATTAAAATTGCATTGCAGTAAGAAGATTTGACTGAGAAAACCAGGCTGCTATACACTCTATACTGTCAGCTGATGCTGTTTTTGTAGAACTCTAAAGCTTGGGGGAATTCTTCTCAGATACATGTGATTAGTACCCCTCGATTAGGTCATTTAGACAAAGAATACTGTCCCCAAAGTGCATTTTTTCCCTCAAACCCTCTCTCTGTTTCCCACTTTCTCTGCTGAGCTGCATTTGAGATGTGAATGAACTTCACCCAGTCCGTCCCTTTCCTTTTTAACTGGTTATTGTGCTTGGCGTGGCCTTTGACCCGGGCACTGTGTGGAATGCGTGTGAGGGGTTTAGAGCGGCGAGGAGGCAGTGCGGGTCAGGGAATAGGGGGTCGCTTTTTGTTATTTCTCCTTACAAAACAAAACCTGCCGGCCCTCAGACAAAAAGATACAGGGAAGGCTGTGCACAGAGCAAGTGAACCATGGCCGTGTCTGCGTGTGTGTGACAGTGAGAGAGAACATTTGTTTTTGAAAGGGGGAGTTTGTGGCAGAAAGCGCAGGGATTTATGAATGTAATAGTTGTGCGTGTTTAGATTTGGAGAAGTGTAGAGAGGCTTTTGGAAGTGAAAAAACTGTTAATGACCAATGAACTTGCATAACTCTCTCCTCACGCACATAAAAATACAGACTTGGACTTCCTTAGTGTCTTACGCCCTGTGTTTTTTGAAGCTTGAGTAGTAACATAAACTTAGGATTATAAAATGTCGCCAGGGCAGCTGAAGTTGAAGACTGGATAAGGGTTTAAGAGTAAATCTGGTTAAAGGGTTAGTTCACCCAAAAGTGAAAATCATCACTAATCATCATTCCAAGCCCATATGACTTTCTTCCTTGGAAGGGTTAGGCTGAATGTTTATGCTCTTTTCCATCCACTGATAGTCAAAGGAATGTAGTCGAGCTTTAAATCTGACAAAAAAAAGGCATTGTATTGATCGCCCTAGTAAAAAAGTAATATATTTAAAATCTATTTATTTAATATTAAGTATAGTTTAAATATATTAACAATATATTAACATATTTATAGACAGATAACTTGAAACCTAATGATATAAAAATTTTAATTAAACTTTATTTGAAGTATAACTTGTGCACAATGCATATATCTTATTAACTTAAAATGTGTGTTAATGTAACTTTTAATGACGATTGTATTGTCACGCCCCCCAGGGCTTTCCATGTCCGTGTGATCTGTGTTTTTGTTTTCATTCAGTCTCCCTCGTGTGCTCCTGTCATCTGTAACCCCGCCCT
>JAUMHG010000050.1:6960446-6984054 GCA_032359395.1 Enteromius anoplus
GAGCTCATCTAGGTGTTCCGATGAGGATCATCTCTTGCTGGTACACCGTCTGATCTGGATACGGACTGAGGAACAGACTGTGTGGAAACTGGATTTACAGGGATCAAGATCACCACTCCTGGCTGTGATTTGAGGACTTGATCCTCTTGGATCAAAAACGGCAATCCAGACTGTAGCATGGGAACTGGATTCTCTGGGATCAGGAATGCCCCTGCCAAATGGGATTTGAGAACTGGAGTCTCTGTGATCAGAAAAGCCTTCCTAGCAGTGACTGGAGGACGGGATTCCCCAGGATCAGCACTAATGGTCGTGAATGTGAAACAGGATCCACAGGTAATCGGGAACGGCACTCCTAGCTGTGGTTTGGGAACTAGATTCTCAGGGATTGGGAACAGCTCTCCTGGCAGTGACTAGAGAACTGGATTTTCCTGGATCAGGAACGGCTCTACTGGCCGTGAATGCGGAACAGAATCCGCGGGATTAGGGATTCTGACTCAGGAACTGGATTCTCAGGGTTAGGGAATGGCACTCCTGGCTGGGACTACGGAACGGGATCTGCGAGGAACTGTTGTGGGATCTGCGGGGAACTATGGCTGTGACTGAGGTATAGGACTTGGGAATGGCACTCCTTGCCGTGATTGTGGAACGGGATCTGGGGGGAACTGTTGTGGGATCTGCGGGGAACTATGGCTGTGACTGAGGTATAGGACTTGGGAACAGCACTCCTGGCACTAACTACGGAACGGGATCTGCGGGGAACTGGAACGGCTCTCCTGGCCGTGACTCAGCTATAGGACTTGGGAATGGCACTCCTTGCCGTGATTGTGGAACGGGATCTGCGGGGAACTGGAACAGCTCTCCTGGCAGTGTCTCGGGAACAGGACTCACTTGGTTAAGGTTGCGCTTACGTGGGGTTGGCTCTGGCAGGCGCTCTTGCAGCACGGGCATCGGAGGGCGCACTGGGTCGTGTTCTGCACTCAGTTCAGAGGCTAAGCTCGAAGCAGGAGAAGGTTCTGGCAAGGGGGCCAGCAGCCTTGACAGAAGAACAGCTTGGAAGACAGAAGTTAAGAGAAAGAAGAGAAAAGGCATTTCTCTCTGATCTGACCGTTTGTATTGCAGGGTCGTATATCTTGGCTCCCAGGTTAATGCTGTAAGAGGTTTGTCCCCAAGTACAGGTAAGCATAGGGGAGAATTTTGTGGGTTCCTGGAGTGGATTTGGTTATCGGTGACTGATTGGTGAAGAGTTTCTTCTAAACTAAGAATGGGGGGTAAGGGGGGGAACCTCCCAGCCATAGTACCTGGTCAATAAATTGAGTAAGAGAACATGTGTTATTGGAAACGGAAACCTGCTTCGACAGATGACCATCGAGTCCAAGCCAGAACAGAATCTTCATATGTTCTCTCACTCCAGTTGGAGTAGTGCAATGTAATTCAATGGGAAAGAACTCATATGGTTTGTTGTAGGGTCTGGTCTTCTATCACTGCTGGTCAAGGAGGCAGACACGTGGGTTCAATCAAACAGCCAAGTATGAATTCAAAACTCAAAGAAAAGGCTTCCAGACGAAACATGAACTGAAAATAGCTGCAGAAGCAGTCAAAACAGGCTTATCTTAAATTACCTTCTTTCCTTTCTCTTTTAGGTGGATGGTGACCAGGCTGACCAAGACTGACAGGTAGGTTAAGACCAGCATGGGAAGCTTGCAACCTTGAGACCAGACGGTTAGTGTTTGAAGTGAGCATGCTTATAAAGGATGCAGGTGTAGCTGATTAAGTGTGAATGACAAGAGTGCAGGTGAGTAGCAAGAGGGATGCTGGGAGATGTAGTGTGTGTAGGTGGCTAAACTCGTGCATGTGTTGAGGTGACTGGACTGGAGGTGGCTGTGACAACAGTGCATGTGGTTTTCTTTAAACTTTTTTACATCATACATTATTTCTAAAACAATGTATGTAAATGAATTATTGTTATTAATAATTACATAGTATTTTATTCATAAAGGTTAGTATTTCGTTATGTCATTTTATTATTAAACAATAGCAATTATATATAAAACTATATTTATAAATGGAAAAAAGTACATAAAGTCCGGACCACATTATACCAAAAGTACAAAAATTACATTAAATTATATACATTTTATTATTCTAACCACCTCCTGCTGCAAATATAGTGAACAAGAAATATGTATTTGAAATTTTATTTTAACATTAAATTAACACATTTATGCAGTTATGTACTCATTTTGTATTTAATTTACTTTAATTATGCAAAAGTAAAGTGCACATTAGATAAACTTAAGTATGTTTGATTGTGCTAAAGTGGAACTATTACAATCTATACGGCTATTATAGCATGTAAAGATCAATTTTATACAAATATTATTATTTTTACCGTTTTAATCAGAATGAAATTAAAACACATTTAAGACATAATATTAAGAAATGTGCATTACACAATTAAAACACCAAATATAGTTTAGTTATCATTTTTGAATAAGTCTTAAGCAAGATGTCAATATGATTAGATAGATGAAAATATGTTAATATGTTTAAACTCTACTTAGTATGAAATAAATGTATTTAATTTTTTTTAGTAAATTAAATCTAATAAAATAAAGTTAAATTAAATTTATAATAAATATAATAAATACATTTAATTTAATTTAATTTAATTTAATTTAATTTAATTTAATTTATTCTATTAGAGGGAAGAGACCTACAAAAGGATTTGTGAGACTGAACAAAATTATACATTTTGACTAGTTTATGAAAAGGTTCTTCTTTTTCTTTTAAAATTTAAAACATTGTGCACCAATAAATCAAGAATAATAAGACCTTACTTAAAAAAGCAATCAGGGTATGCTGATAATGAATTCAATGTATTTTTAGTATGACTTAGATTTTTCATGGCTTTATTTATGAATTATCTCAAGGTCATTTTGCGGCTTTAGTGAAGCAGTTTTGTTCAAAGACCTTATACCGTGAAGTATCATCGCAGCGGGACAGAAATGAATGTTTTATTCGTAATCTTTTTTGCATTTATCTGTTTTCAATAAAAGATGTGAGCCAGAATGCTGTGTTATGTCAGGTTAGCTTCTGTTCCCGCTGGATCCGCTTTGCTGTTGCTGCTTCAGTAGTTTGTCCAAATGCATTTGTATCTCTTCACTTGCGTGAGTGTTGCGGATCTGTTTGTGGTGTTTGTGTACACATGTCTTTGTGAATTTGTCTTTGTACATCTGATTGTTCTCTCTCCGTCTCGCGCTCTCATTAGCAGTGTGTATTTTATATTGAGGATGAGGTAAACACGTTGTGTGTGTGATTGTGATTCTTTCCACATTAGGAGCGCAGGGGGGAATGGCGGGCCAGATGAAGGGACCTGGGAATTTGGAGAGTGTTAAGGTAAATATTTACACAGCAGACAATCAGCAGAACATGGATCCCTAGAAAGTTTACTTGTGTCATATGTTTATGCCAGCTTGGCGCATGTGATTGTGTGTTTGTGTGTGAGAGAGGGAGTGTGTGGCATGGACGATATGTCTTGCCTTTGTATCCAATGCGCACCAGCTGCCATTAGTATTTAGAAAAGTGTTTCTGTGTTTGTGTTAGTGTGTGCACCTGGTATTTATAACCTTGTGGGGACCAATTGTCCCCACAAAGATAGGAATACAAACAGTTTAAAATCATTACGCCTATGGAATATCCCCATAAAACATGTAAACACAACATGTGTGTGTGTGTGTGTGTGTGTGTGTGTGTGTGTGTGTGTGTGTGTGTGTGTGTGAGGTAGTTTGGTTTGGAACTTTGCCCTACATTTAATATTAACCCAGTTCAGTCAGCTGGAGTGTGTTTCTCTCCCCCGGCACATCAGCAGAATTAGCCAAATTTACCCAACTACTCTCAGCTCCCTCCAAACTGTGTCAGATGAAGGGCAGACATGCCTTCACAAATACATACATGCAGTCACACACACACACCAGAGTGACTATCTATCGTTCTTTCGTTCTATCCATAAATAAATTAAAAAACCTTTTTTTTTTTTATAAATAAATAAAAATAAATGTACTTATGTATTTATTACTAGGTTACTACTGCAATCATTTCCTGAAAGAAGTCATGAAATGTGATTATACTGAGCTCTGAATGATCATGTCTTTTTTATGCCATTTGTCATGGCATTCTTTAACGAAATATAGAAGAAAATGTTTTTTTTAATGAATAATAAAAAAAAGATCAAATGAAGAAATACTGCCACAGAGGGACAAATATTGAGAAAGACTGACTGAGAAAAAGTACAGCTGAACAGCTGGAGATTCGTATCAAATACTAAATGTACATGTCTGGATTCCATGACAACCAGTCACCTGGCAACCAGATAGACAAAAGCTAGGTTACCCTGGAGACCAAATGTGTCTGTCTGTCTCTTAAAAGAGAAAATTGGTCAGTGGTGGTGGTAGTGTGTCCCTGTGTGTGTAAGTGTGCGCATGTGTGTGTGTGTGCGCACACTCACCAGGGCCATTAAGGGAAGAGAATGAGAACAGTTACAGAATTTCTTTCTAATGTTTGAGTCCCTGCAAAGCAAACAAGTCTTTATTTCCAGACTGCATTCTCTCATCATATGAGAGACTAAAGTTAAACTGTAACTCATTTACTAAAGTGCTAAACAAGCCTTGATAAGCTTTAAAACCAATAAAACCTACATGTCCCACTTAATTTTTAGAGTGCTTCAAGACAATAAATCAGAAGATATTTTTTTCATACTTTCAGTTTGGAATAAGCAAAAACGTTGGGCTCCAATTTATTTCCTGACCAGTGGCCTGTTCCATAAAACAAGTTTTACAAAATAAGCCAAGCTTGTTTCAGTTAGTCTGACTTATTTTGTAACAAATCTACTGACAATAAGCCTAAATAAACCTGGCTTGTACTGTAATCTTGTTTTATGGAACAGCCCCCAGGTGACTAAAACAAGCAATACATCACTTTATTTAAACATGTTGTAATTATTTATTTATTTTTACATGATTACCTCTATAAGGTCATGTTTTTCTAACCATATTGTCATTATTTTTCATTTCTTTTTTGTTTTATGAAATCATCAGATTTTTGTCATTTTTTATTTTTTCCCATGATCTCCTATTAATTTGGCCCTGCTGCACTCAATAAAACCTGATGTCAAAAGGCATTCAGAAAGTGTTGTTCTCATGTTCTCCTGAGGCATGATCTCTCTTAACCTATCAACAGCATGTCTGCCTATGATTTACATAAGTAGTTGCTTACCCACAAAGGTCAAAGTCTATTAGAGAATCTTGCCAAGAAGACCAGCTGAACAAAGATTTGGTGACCTTGAAAGCTGTTGACTACTAAATTAGAAGCCATTCAGATTTGACCAGGGTGGTATTTGGAGATGTTGTGATGACGGATGAGATCAGAGCAGAGAGGAAGCTTAGTTTCAGAGGATTAGGTAAGAAAGCACACAAGTCACTTTGCAGTGGGACCTTCACTGATTCTAGCATTATCCAAGGCCTCACTTTTCCTTGCTTCAGTCCTTGAGCCATTAAATGACATTATAAAAATTACACTTTTACAGCATCCTTGAAAATAAGTGTTATATGTACTATGAAAACATACTGGCCAGTTCGAGTAGTGAAAAACATTGATGCTTGTGTAGAACCTGCAGCTCTGCGTGTGCTTCTGAATGATCCCAAATAATGACAAATATTGTTTTTAAAAGGCTTTCTACACATTCCACCATTTTTAAATGACATTTGTTATATAATTCTTGGGGGGAAAGTGATAAATGTACTATACATGCTGGCCATGCTTGTGGTGAAGCACAGCTCTGCATATCCTTCTAAATGATCCCAATTTCAGACTGTGTGACATATTGTGTGAACCTGTCATATTATGATGAAGGATTTGTAAACATGTCAGTATTGAAAAACAGGGAAGTGCAAGCATATAGTGTCTGCTATTCACAGCGGGAAACAAAAAGACCTGGTTTTGGTGAAAAAACTTGTCTACCATTATATAAGTGGCCTTTGCACAAAACCTAAAATGATGAAGATGAGCTATTTAACCTTTAAGAGTACATCCGCTTACTTTAAATCAGTCTTTCGGTCATGCTAGAATGTTTATTCTGGGCTTTCATATCACATGTGGGTTTGAAATGCTTAACTTGAAAGATTAAGGCATATTTAACCACTCAGAGTTCACAATAGACCCTGAACTACTAAATGCTATTCAAGTCATTTTTCACGCTTCTCCGTTCTATATGAAAACCATCGTTCTCAATTGAAGATTCTCAAATATGAAGATTCTTACTGTCAGTTTTAGTCTCTTTTATTCTTAGAAGTACTAAACATTGTTCTTTAAAAAAAAACTGTCAGAAATGTGTTAAATGTAAAAAAGCTCTAACCTTTAAATCTGTAAGAAACTTCAGGAGATTAAATGGGCTTTAATCAGAGCAGTCAGGAGCTTAAAAACGTCAGCGTGAGTGACAGTTTATGTGAAGTGAGGCTTGTGTACATATATAATGGCTATAGATCCAGGAATAGTATAGCTATTGGTCTTCCAGCCAATCCAAGCTGGTGTTTATCTGGTTTAGTTGCTCTGCCAGCTGGTCCTCCAGTCAAAACAAACCAGCTTAACCCAGACTAGGAAAGCTACCTCAGGCTGGTTTAACCTCTTTTTTTTTTTTTTTTTACCCCTGCAGGGCTCTGTAGCTGAAGAGTTCGCATCTGTCTTAGTAACCGTGCTACCAGCTGTCTGTTTTGCTCGGCCCTTGTTGTAAAACTGAGACACATTCATGTCTGTGTCTTTACTAATGTCACTCCTGTCAAAACAGTGATAAAACTGACAGGGACAAACTCGCTCCGTGTACTCTGCTGCAACAGCTAGCAATTCTCTCACCCCTGAACTCTTCAAGTCAAACAGAACGGCGTATAAAAGAGAAACAAATGGCAATTTGCTATTTCATTATTTCTCTGCCTTTATCTGGCTGTATTAAGTCATTATTTACCTCAGAGGAAAAGGCTTGAGATTTCTCACGGATGGAGGGAGGTGGGGAAGCGTGAGAAGGTGGCGCGAACAATGGGGAGAAAAAAATATTTAATTTAGCACAAGCTTTTAGAGAGTCAGCTTTCATTTATTTGTGGTGACTTTCTCCGGGCCAATTAAAGTGGCACCCGGGAAAAATGTAGCTAGAGAGATGAATGTCAATATTTGCTCTGCCGTACCGACACACACGTACAACAACGCACACACTCGCACATCAGACAGTAATTCCCTGGCAGAATGATCAGGTCAATAAACTACAAAACCTGCTGGGCCTGCCTAAATACACACGTTCACACACACCCGCAAAGCCAGACCCATGAGTGGAACTTACTGAGTTTTGTGGCTGTAAAAATGCAATGTAAAACTTTTGAAATCCTGCATTATTTCTAGTTCAAATCTGGCAGGTAATATATATTATTTTTAGACACTGTTTCCAAATCCATAGGATGACCTTTCTTCTTCGGTTCAACAAAAAGCAAATGTTAGGCAGAATGTTCATGCTGCTCCATTCAGTGTATAGGGATGTACACTGTCAAGCCCCAAAAATAACAAAAAAATATGAATAAAAGTTCAATAAAACAGAGTATACAATATGCAACACCTGCACTTTATTTGTATTCTGAAGCATATTGCATATAGACTTGTGTTTGCAGTAAATTCAGTGTGTGTAGCACAGTTATGTATATATAATTAGAAAAAAATGTGTCATAAATACATTTTAAAATATATATGTGTGTATATGTGTGTGCATGTTTATGAGGACACAAATTTGTATAATGACATGGGTATGACATAGTTATTACAACATGAAGGTGATTTAAGAGAGCATTTTCAGCGTCCCCGTAATTCCAAAGGTTTAAAAAACATAACGAATGGTGTTTTTTGTTTTTGTTTGTTTTGTTTTTTTATCTAAAAATGCACATAGTTTCCTGTAAGGGGTAGGTTTAGGTGTAGGGTCAGTGTAGGGCAATACCACATACAGTTTATACAGTATAAACACCATTACACCTATGGAGAGTCCCCACAAATCACAAAAACCCACATGTGTGCGTGCAACACAGTGTAACTCCAACTCGTCACCTTTTGATGCTTGGTCAAGACCCTTTTATGTCGCTTTTTGAAGCTCAAGGTACCCCTTTTTAGTCACTTTTCGATGTGAAGGGTCCTCCATTGCTTTCAGTTGTTCTGTTTAATGTAATGGTTTGCATGCATATTTAAATTTATTATATAAATTTTGTACTTTTTTTGGAGCACCAAACCCCACCCCTACCCTAAACCTACCCACTTCTAAACAATATAAAACATACACAGGCAAATGTCACAGGTATTTATTGCACAAACTAATCAAAAACAAGCCGTATAAATACGTTACAAACAAGTCGTGTCACATTCCAAGTCTTCTGAAGCCATACGAAGTCTTTATGCGAAGAAGACACATAAAATCACTAAAAATGATTCCGCTCTGTTAACGCGCTGTCATCTCATTCTGAAAATATACTCCCGTCCCTTAGCATGACCCAAACGATCAAGAGACACACGAGAGCCAATGGCATTTCACAACAAACGTTGATGAAAGGATTCTTGTAGCGTTTTGCCTAAAAAGACTTGGAATATTAATATTTTTCAAATAAATGATGACGGTGGTTGTATCTACTTGCTGTATCTTGTGTTTTATTGACAGATGGTAGGTTTAGGGGCAGGGGTTGGGTTACGTGCTCATAAATGTGTAAATAATATCATTCAAATAAAACAGTTTTGACTGTTTACATTGAAAAATCACATCCCTACATATATTGAATAATGTCATTAACCGTTTTTACACAATATATCTTTTAATAATGATGATAAAATAAAAAAAAAATAGCGTCGGCATATTGACGCTAAGAGTTTCCTATTTAAAACAATAGAGGACCCTTTATGTCGAAAAGTGACCAAAAAGGGGTGCCTTGAGCTTCAAAAAGCGACACAAAAGGGTTTTGACCAAGTTTCAAAATGTGACAAGTTGGAGTAAGACTGTGTTGGTGTGTGCATATATACAATGTGTGTGTGTGTGTGTGTGTGTGTATAGTTGACATATCAATGTGTCTTATAGTGTGACAGAAAAAAACAAAAAACATTAAAAAAGGGAAGATTAAAATTTGTCATACTTTACATCAAAAATATGCATAAATAGGCAAAATAGTATAAAACATTTAATATCGGAAATGTATGATGATAACATGATAATAATAATTATTGACTTAGTATTGGTACCAAAAAGTATGTATCATTCTCTAGCAGTAGCCTAATAATTCTATATATAATAAAAATGATTTTATATTTAAGATAATGTATATATGTATAAAAATAGCAAATATTTATTTTTAAAAATATAATTTTTTTAATGTATAAATATACAAATAAAAACCTTGAAAAATGAGTACAGTCACTAATGTCGAGTCTTGCTTCACTGCTCAGTTATCTCATCTGCCTGAATAAAACACTTATTCAAGCGAATCTCCTCGACACACTTCACTGCACACAAAAGCACTTTCACCTTTAGCACACGGCGGGAGGCACAGTTTCCCAAACACGACTCTATTTATTTCTGTCTGTAAAGGAGCCCAGGGCAGCTCCCGTAATGATTGTGTTTTTAATTAGTTTGCCGTAAACTATTAAGATGGCACAAAACCCCAAATCCTAATCAGAAGGAACAGAAGCCTAAACTGCCCTCGGTCCATTTGCGCTAATAATGTACACCTTTGGAGAGGCTTGTTGTGGAAATATGGAGAACTTCTGATTCTTTATCTGTCTTTAATTAAAGTTTTTTTTGTGTGTGTTATTTTTCTCATTCAGATTTCTTGGTAGAGGTTTTACTGGAAGCGGCAGCTAGATGGAAAAAAATGTTTTTTGTGTGTGTTAAGAAATGTCATTTTTACTTCATGTTTCTCAGGAGTTAATTAACCTTTGGGTTTTGACAGATATCAGTGTGTACAACATGTGAACAAGCTCATCCCACCAAGTCTTGGTTTGGCTGGAGAAATCTGTTCTTTTCTCCAGGGTACTGTTGGTGGGATGGAAACATTAGGATCATTTTTATGCCGATTCATCGCTGGGATTGGATTAAGGATTTGTCAGCTTGTCATCTCGTCAAAGTAAGGCAGGTTTGATGCAAGAGAGAACACTGATCCTGAGAACAGACAAAACTGGCATTGTGATTATTGTTTGTTTTGGCATTTTATTGCATTTAAAATTACAATGACAATGTGTCAAGCCGTAGTTATACAAGAAAATGCTTGTTGAAACTGTTTCCAAATTCAATGCCTAGATACAGCTGAATGGAATTAAACAGAAGCATTGTTTGATCACAACGGTGCACCTGTCTGGTTTGCAAACCTGTCTACCTGCCCGTCTGCCAGCTTCAATAGGTGCAGCTGCTGTTGATTATGTACACAAGCCTTGTCAAAGTGTTCGAATGTTGAATTCCAAAAGAAACAAGGTGAGCGGAAGAAGAGAACGAGAGAAAAGAATTAGAAGTAGACAATTGAAATAGCTCTGACTAAAGTTTTAAGTATGTGATCTCAAGTCTTTACACCAAATCACTGTGAAATATTCAACAGGCATATTGAATCAGTTAACTAATTGGTAGTGGTTAAAATGTTGGGTTTCTCCATAGTAACAAATAAACTTACTTGTGTAACTTTTGAAATAGGTGTGCTTAATTGTATTGGATATAAATTTGTAGTGTACTTCAAATATCGAAAGTATATATATGTTTTTTTAAAATTAGGTCCTCAAGTGCATGTTAATGCACAATAAAAGGTACAGTAACTACAAAGGGTAGGGTTAGGTTTAGGAGTAGGTTTAGGGTTAGTACCTAGTTATTACCTGGTTATTGTAATTACTACAATAAGTCAGTAGTATGTACATGAGGAACAGGACTGTAAAACAAGGTGCAACAAAATAGCATTAATCGACATTTGCACTTAGTGAAGTGGCATCTATAAGCAGCAATTTGCAATTTATGTTAAAATGGTAATTTTACTATTTACTTATCATTTCAATAGAAATTGCATTAAGTGAAAATAACAATAGATGCCACTTACACTAAGTGCAAATGAGGATGAATGCTATTTACACAACATTAAAATCTCTGTGGCACTTTATTTTACAGTCCTGTTCCTCGTGTACATAATATGTACTTATTGTAGTAACAACAATAACCAGGTTATAACTAGGTGCTGACCCTGAACCTACCCCTAAACCTAACTCTACCCCTTGTAGTTATCTTATATTACCAGTACTTTCTTGGGTAAGTACACTTTAAGAACATAATAAGTACATGTACTCTAAAATAATGTACAACCAAAATATTATTATTTTTTTTTTTTTTGTGATATGAAGGTATTGATTTTGTTAAGTTATATGATATGAAGAGTTAAGATGCAAAAGCCATTTTGGTCAAAAATTAGATAATAATACTGAGTCCTCTCCACGTGTTGTATATGTTTGTCAAGTATTTTCACTTCAAATGTTCAAAATCCCAGGCTCAACCCATTCGGAAGTACCAGTACATATATAGAAACCCATACATAGTAGCCAGAAATAAATGCCAATTTTAAAGAAAAGCGGGAGACGTTCTTGGACTCTTTTGCAACTCTTCGTTCTTCATATTGCTAAGAAATACAATAGATTCGGTGGTACATGCTTTACCATTAATAACACTGGACTGACATTTGACTGTCGTCTTTTGTAAAGTTGACTAGCCCAATCACACGTTAGTGGGCAGAGTTAGTGTCTATGGCCTCTGCCAACAAGGCAGGCTATTTGCACTTAGTGTAAATAGACACTCTATTTAGTTTCCCATAAATGCTTGCCAGTACATTATGCAGTACACTTATCAAATTAGAGATAAAGAGGTAGTATATTAACATTAATCATTTGATTGCAATTAACTTTGAGTTTACGAAAACACTGCATACAGTTACTTGAGTTTTATAAAAGTAGCTAAAGTGTACTTTTTTACAATGGAGAAAATTGCATGATTTGACCCAAAGAATCAAAATATATAATACAATTGTTGCCAGAATGTGTGTAATATATTAAAGTGTAGTCTTTTGGGAAACTGTACTTTACTGTACTTTTATGCCTACTGCAGAGGTTTTTCAAGATAGCCGCTGAGTGAACTGACTAGGACTTTTCTGGTAACAGAAGGAAAGTGTTTAAACACATTTTCTGTCTTCTCAGGTTAGTTTTAGAGTTTTCGTTTTTTTTCCATCCGTCAGACTCTGTCTTTTTTATATGACATGAACTACTTAGACTTCCTGTCACGACGGCGTTCAGTCAGGATCATCTCCATTTAAACATCATAGAAACACAACAAATAAACACCTACGCGCATAAACCGACAAACATTTCTGACTTTGAAAGTTACCCAGACTGAATTCTGAAGTGAAGTATGCGTGTGTGTTGAACTTGTGTTTGTAACACATAAGGTGATGCTTGAGCACCGTATGGACTTTGTGAAAGCTATGAAGATTTCATTTGACTTTCATCTTCCAGAACAGAGCGAGTGAGAGAGAGTGTGTGAGAGTGAGATATGTCATACCTGATCCAGGGCTTGGAGTGGTAAAGATGTTTGTGCATGCAGAGGCTGCTGGTTCTTGAAGATGAAGAGATTGTTCTCTGCTTTCTCCAGATGAGCTGCTCCTCATCTCTCTCGCAGTCTCTCTCCATGTATGACGGAAAACATTGAGATGAAAGGCAGCTGAAGTGTTTGAAAAATGGACTTTGAAATAGAAAAGGTCTTGATTGGCCTGTGTAAGAGATGAGAGAGTGGATGAGAAAAGAAAAGGATGCAAAATGAGAAACAGATGAGTAATGCAGGAGATGACCGGGCAACACCAGCTGTCCATTAGAAATGGGATGTCGTATAGACTACAGATATGGACACTTACTGGTACTTTAATCTATGTATTTTAATTTGTGTATGTTTTCTATGTAAAATTTAATTTTTATCAGCTTTTTGGTTTATTTGTTTGTTGGTTGTTTGTTTGTTTTCCTTAACAATAACAACAATGGGTAATATTAATACAGTGGGTTTCAAAAGTCTGACCCCAATAGTTAAATATAATGCTTCTTCTTTTTTTTTTTTTTTTGCAACTTACAAATATTACAAATAGTGCTGTCAAATTATAATTGCATTCAAAATAACCATATTTGTTTACGTGTGTGTGTACTGTGTATATTTATTATTTATATATAAATGCAGATGCATGCATGTGTGTGTGTGTGTGTGTGTGTGTATATATATATATAATAAATTAAATATATTTATGTATTAAATGTTTTTAAAATATATTTTGTATGTGCGTGTCTTTATATATACATGATATATACATAGAACACATACAGTACATATATTATGTAAACAAAAAATATTTTTCTGAATGTGATTAATCACGGTTACTTATTTGACAGCACTTATGTATGTATGCATGTATATATTGCATGCATATCTTATGTGTGTTTATAAAGTGTATCTTATATTATTGTGTTTTCTATAGTTCTCATACTAAAATATTTTCTTCTTATTATTATTAAAAATGTATTTAAATTAAACAATTCATATTTTAATATATATATATATATATATTTTTTTTTTTCTTTTAAGTTTTTTTAAGCCCTGCTTTATACAGTATGATAAAATAATGATGTGATATACCAGAAGGTATGGCCTTTGGTTCTGCTGCATCAGCAGAGTCATTGTTGTTGTCATGACAATCAACATGTAATGACTTGCTCTTCCTCTGAAATTACTTTCAGTGAACCAATAGCCATATAGCTATTTAGACAATTGTTTAGCAAACGCACATTCATTCAATCAATGGTCCTAATTTATAAATGAAGTGACATTGTATTTATTCTATCATTGATTACCCTGAATGGGCAGGCATGCTGAATGTCAGCTGTTCAGTCGCACTTCATTGAGAAAAAGAAAAATACAAATTTTTCAGCAATACCTATAGTGTTGTCAGGCAGTGTTATAAAGTATGTATAAATATGAAAAAATTTCAAAAACGCATTCTGCATGTGTAATGTTCATTGTGCACCAAACACTGCAATTGTGTAAAATGTAAAAAGGAAGAGAAAAACAATCTGTTTTTTGCAAGGTCTCAGGAGAATATGACGATACTGCAGTGCCCTTCCTCAGAGCTGTGAGTGCAGTACACATCTGTTTCACCTTCATAAAGAACAGAGAAACAACACCACAACTCTGGAAAAAAAACACATAATCAGCAATGAAAGCTTTTGGCTGGAAAGCTTCATCAGATTACAGCAGTGAACTTGTCTCAGTTCTGTAAACAGCAATCAAATAACAGAATCAGAATGGCCAAACAAACGCGTCTACTCTTCCACTCTGGTTTTGTCTCACATTAAGGAATTCCAGTTTGCAATGTGCATTGTTCTTTGCTAATGCCCAAATTTCCGGCATGTGCATTAAAGTCAAAGTTAACAGAATGTTAGCAAGGTTATGACAAGAGGCTACAAGGGCAAAGCCTTCTCCCCCCACCGGGTCAGAGGGGAATTAAAAAAAGATTAAAGTAAATAACTCAGATAGCTTTCGCCATACTGTAGAAATGTGTGGATGAAAGGGTAGCTAATCTTCTTGTGGCCACCTCACCTGAACGAGACAACAGTCTATCACTGGAATCTGTCATTATTATTATTATTTTTTTAATTCAGTTGCTTAAAGTATCTAGGTTGGTAATGAACTTTTATTTAATTTTGTTAGGTATCAAACAAGTACATTTCATAACAACTGTCTCTAAATATTCAAGTCATATACTTTTATCGAAGTTGTTCTAAGACAGATCAAATGTTGACTTTTGTGTGTGTGTGTGTGTATATATATATATATATATATATATATATATATATATACATTAGAATATTTATATGATCAAATAAATAAAATCAATACATGTAATATAATTATATTCATAAAATATTGTTATGTGTGTATATTTTTTAAATAATAATGCTAATGTTTGCATGCTCTTGCCTGAACTACAATGGATTTTATCTGCTTTTTAATTTAAAAACAAACAAAAATTTGTTTTCAAATTAAATCATATTAAATTTCTACAATTCAAATGTGACCAAAACAAACAAACAAACAAATCATCCTTTCAAGTTACCTTAAAAATATAATTTGTAGTTGGGGTGATATATATAAACCGGACATTTCTTTATGAGATTCAACCAGAAAGAAAATAAATTTGGCCAACTAAATGCTGGCATGCATCCTCAGGCAGTGTTGATATTGAAATAGACTTCAAAACGCTCATAGACAAACACGCAGCTCTCATATCTGCCAACCAATGTGGTGCTTTATTGTTTTGGTTGAATTATGCTTCCTTTTCGAGGGCTCTCATATGAACATTTTGATTATCTTGGAGAGTGACTGTGCAGTGGACGGGCGGTTATTTTTGTCTCTTGGATGCAGGACTGTACCGTTACCGCACTAAAGGTACTAGTGACTTCATGAAAAGAGAAGGTCAAAAAGTCAAGCAGGGACTCACCACTCACTGACAGTTCTCACCGGGCAACTGTGACCTCCCTCCACTCGGGGTTGATTTGTGGTCAACTGGAGCGCTTTTTAACCGCTTTATATATCTGTCCAGAGACTAGGGTGTGTGTGTTCAAGGTCAGGAGGAGTTCAAGCATCCAGTCCGCTCTGGTTTTCACAAGCATCTGCTGCTGTTCTTGGCAGCGACACTGCAGCAGTCCTGAAGCCACTTCTGTCTTCGCTTCTGATCAGCCTCTCTGTGCCTGATATCTGCTTTTTCATTTCCTCCCTCTCTTTCCTCACATCTCAAGTGGAGACGCGTTCATCTGTCGGCGGTCGTCTCTTGACACTGAGCTTCATCATTATTAATCTTTTGCATCTCTTAACCAAACAGTGAGGAATCTGCAAACACGTGTCTGCGGTCTTTTCTTGGATTATTAATTGGCAATATGTAAACATGTCATGGTATGTTTGAGCAGTGCAGCTCCTTTCACTCGCTAAGGTTTATCCTGCAGTTGTGCGGCATCGTGGGTAAATTCATTTGCATGATGATTGAAGCCCCTCATCTGTGATGATACCCGGAACCCTCTCAGGTTTTTTTTTTCCATGCTAGATCCTGCCAAGATTCATTTGGGTAACAGACACATTTGTGTTTACTCAGAGCTGACAACAAACAGACAAGCACATATGTTTGGAACTGCATGCTACGGAAAACTAGATGCATTATGCATACTACTTGCAATTTCCTACGTTCACGTAGGATAATGCCTAAAAAAAAATGTACGTGTGATTTAGTCAATTTAGGAATATTCAAACTTAGGAATCTTCTGAATCAAACTTAAACAGTCTCTATTTTCTTTGCAGAATGACGATCACAGTGAAGACAGACAGATGACCACACACCACTTATCAGGCGGAGACGGGAAAAGGACCGCAGGAGCAGGAGGAGACACAGAGGATCACGGAGCACTCTAGAGGGGACAGGTAAGATCACAGGTAAGTAAATACTAGTCACTGGATGTAGCAAGAGTCCACTTACGAAGAACGAGTTCGGACATTGAATGGAGAGTGGTGTGTGGTTATATGGTGCTCTTGATTGGTGCAGAGATTGGGAACAGGTGGTGATGGCAGGTGTAATGAATCAATACTCTGGTGACTGTGATCGTTGAGTGGAGGTGAGGGTGGAGCCTGGTGTGGATGTAACAACTATGGATTTGTTTACTTTTCATGTATCACAGCTTTAAGTGAATGAAATCATCCTGCAAAGTATTCAATCTGAAAGTGCATTCTGTATAAAGTAATTTTAAAGAAAAAATTGACTCTGAATCAAAGGAGTTGTCATAAAAACAAATACCAAAGTGTTTCATGTTGATGTCAGTGTATTGCCCACTCACTGAAGGAAAATGCAAATTCAATCTTTGCCACTAGGTGTCGCTTTTGGAGCAGTAAAAATATCTGTTTCCCTGGTAACGCTGTACACAAAGCAGCACTGGGTTCATAAACACCGCTTTATCATGTACAGGAATGATGAAATGAAAATGAGACTGATTGGACCAGTCACTGCAGATTAGCGTCACTCAATTTAGGGGTTTGAAAAAATCTATCGTTGAACGAATTGTTTGAAAGCCAGAGGCACATATAGCACAATTTTCAGCTGTCCCAGACAAAAGACTAGCATTGTGAATCAATCGTGGCGAATCAGAAATTAGCACTATTGTTTTACGATGACACAGCGAAACTTTCAGAACATATAACAATAAATAACAGTCGTTCAATTTTCCCAAATATCAGTATGCTGTAACTAAATTTGGTAATCGGCAGAACAGCCATGATGCTGTTTGGAAATGCAGTATACTTGCTTGTTTAATATTGATAGTGTGAAACAGAATTGTTTCTGTTTCAATGATGTAAACACTTCCAAAAACAGCGACAACAGAAGTGTTACACTTCTCAGCAAAACACTGCAGTGGTGTTTCATTCCTTAATGATTCTTTTGCAGCCAATTTTAAGGGAACATTGGATGCCCATTTTCCACAAGTTGATATGATTCTTTCGAGGGCTTAATGGAAAGTATACAACATACTTTGGTTAAAATTTCTCAATGGTAGTGTAAAAAACACCTTCTTTACCCTCTTAAAATTCAGCAAGCCATTCCAGTCCATGTTGCTTTAATTGCTAATTAGCTCTGCTTGCCCCGCCTCTCTCTTCCGTGGATATTTTAATATTCTTTATATTTTCTGGCTGAGAAGCATTTACTAGAAAACGTGTTTTGCAAAGATTCATTAAAAAATTACCTTATACTCAGTTTTTATGTTGGTGAAGCTGGATCATGAATCAGATCAGGGATTGGTGCATTCCCTTCTTAACGGTAATCCTCTTCATCTTCAGCAGTTTAGATGTCGAGTGTAAATTACGACCAGTGTTGGGAGTAACGCGTTACTTTTAAAATAATAAGCAGTAAATTATTGTTTCTGGCTGTTTCCAAAGTATGAGACATATGAATGTGATATATAACTAACAACAGCGAGGAAATTGTATAACAAAAATATTCATAATTCCTTCAAGTTGCACTGTAGTTTCATCATGGTTTTGCCCATAATTGTACTAATGTCATAAAGGTGAATCTCAGAAAAGCATATCCAGGTCACATTCATAAATCAAAAGAAAATATGATATGTATAATCTTTAAATAATAGGTAGCGCATACTAATATATAGCCTACGGTGTGTGCGCTACTACTTAATGCTGCACCATAATAAGCATAGAGAATCCAGCAGCAGGAACAGTTGCAGTATGAAGGATTACAATCTGAGATTAAACACAACATACATCTAATTCAAGAATGAAATTGTGAGAGAGAGAGAAAACACGAATTAAATGTGGTCAGTCATTGGTTCATTGGAAAATTAGAAACGGTCATCTACTGATTCTAATCACCGCCTTCATGAATCAAAGTCCGTTTGATGTGCATCTGCACCACTAACGCTGCTGGAGCCTGTGGTTCTGGTGAGTGTGTTTGTGGGTGGGATTGTTCACTGTTCTTCAGTAACCTTTGTGTGACCTCTCCGTCTGTCGCTGTCCCTTCTCTCTGCTCCTCTCCTCCTCTGCTCCTCCTATCTAATTACACATCTACTGTACAGTTGTCACGTAGTTCACCCATCTGATGACCTGAATAAAAGCAATTAAATACAGAGCACTCACTCCCATTCCCTCCCTCCTCCGTTCTTGCCTTTCTTTCAGTGCCCTCCTTCTCTGTTTTTGCTGAAATGTTAATAACTTAAACTTGGTGAGAAAAAAGGGCTAATGATGTCGTTTCAGAAATGTCGTTATCTGTTCTTACCCCTGGCATTTAATGTATATGTTTAATATATTCCACAGCAGGAACCAATGCATGTGATATTCTTACTGTATGAGACATATATATAGCCTATATATAGTTGCACTGTAGTTTCATCATCGTGAAGTCTGTGTGTGTGTATATATATATATATATATATATATATATATATAAACAAACCTTATATGTGTGAGTGTTGAATTGTGGTATTAATATATAGTATTACAGCACACATACACACACACACACACACACACACACAAATAAGAATATTTTCACAGTGCAATGCACCATGCTCCTAAAATAAGTTTAATTTAAAGATATGTGAAATAAAAGTTCTTATTTAGCCTACTTTATTTGAATGTGACCCGAGCAGGTGAGATTTACCCATAAAGGACAAATAATAACTGTAATAGAGTGAGGGACAGCTTTCTTTGCCAGACAGACATCTTGTGTGTTTCTCTCTCCAGTATCCCATTCCTTCGGTCTTGTCTTGAAGCACAGCAGATGGTTCATTCTTCATGGATATCAGGTCACATGTGCAACATCCCTCCTCCAATAGTCTCTTCTTCCAAAATGACTATTGTAAACCCATTATAACTAAAGAGCCTGCAGTTGGCAGATTAAAGGGGCACCTGCTCGCCCTCCGAGCGCCGCAGCGGGGGGACGCTGAGCCGTGCCCTCTGAGCGCACTGTGCCCGGATGGCGGCAGAGAGACAAGGACTTGACCTTCTGCTGAACAATGAGAGAAATTCGTTAGGAAAAAAAAGACCTGAGAAATAATTATATCGGCTCTCACGGCCAGCCAAAGTGAAAATTGAAAAGATTGTTGAGTTCGTCTCCTGACAAATCCTGTAGAGCGAAAGGAAATCGAGAGAGAAAATTGGCCAAGTTCACATAATAGAGCAGATCTGAGAAGATATTACAGTAGATTTGTTTCAGTTTGGTGTTCTACTTTTCTCTTTCGCTAATCACCCTGATGTGTGTGTCCGCAGCGATTTAAATCAGTCCAGAAAGGAAAACCAGGGAACTTTTCTAAAAATAACCGTTTAATAAACATATTTTCCCTCTCGTCCTCTGTTTACCTCCCCGCGACAGGCAGTCGTCAAGATTACTAATTAAATTGCTACACGACTGAAAGAGAAAGAGCCATTGTGAGGGTGTTATCCATCCCACAGAGAAGGCTGTGAAAACATCCTGCTGTAAATGCATTTGACTGAATGCGCTGGATCGATACGATCTCTGCCGTGCTGGAAAATCCTGTAATTGATGAAGTTACACATTGTGAGGTCGGGTGGTGGAGATCAGGCGTTTTTTATCAGCTAACCGGCTCATCGCTCTCAATCAAGCTGCCGCCCGATTTCTCAAATCCCTTTCTGTCCATCCTGCGCAGTCATGGAAGGGCTCTCCAGCAGCACTTGATGTTTTTTCGCCTGGTTTGTGACAGTACAAACACTCACGTAGGTACTGTGAAGCGTTAGTCCATGGAGTATTCGTTAGAGCATCTCAACAGCTGGATAAAAGAGCCTATATGTGCTTTTTGGAGAGTTTTGGGACATTGTAGCTCATAAACTCAAAATGCATCAGATGGAATGTTCTAGTAAACTTACAAGGTTGCAAAAACTGACAAGGCTAGGATACAAAAACCATCTCTGATGTTCTGATTTCTGACTCGCCAGCTGACCTCCACTTGATAATTGGATAGCATGTCTTGGCAAAAACAGCAGGTCCATGTGTGGCGAATTGAGTGAGATAGAATTGGGGTGTATTGGCTGTAATAGATGAGCCAGTGTCATGTGTCATATAGCCGTTTTTTACACTCAGGTTGGGTCCAAAAATAAACAAACTGTAAACACTGCGGCTCCAAGGTTGAATTATTTTCCTTTTCAATGTCTTCTGGCTCAACCAATAGCGTGAGATCGGTGTGTGGGGCTGAAATATTATTTGGAAACCTGTTTGGAAATAATCATTAGTGGTGATTAATAATACCTATGGACCAGGCTATCGTCAACCTTTTTTTTTTTTTGGATTGCATAGTGCTTAATTTTTTGCTTAATTTAAATAAATTTCAATTAGTGTTATTGCTACCTTGTGATACAACTGTTTGATATTACTTCATATTCAGCATTAAAAAAGAAACGTATGCAAGTTTGAAATGACATGAAGGTGAGGGTAAATGATAACAGAATTGACAGATGACCTAATATTTATTTGATAATTATCATACTGCCCTTAGCATTGTCAACACACTCATACTTTCCTTGGAAAATTGTAAAACTCTAGCTATTTTGGTGCCGCTAGTGGTACAGAAATTACAACAAATGTGGAACATTTTCCAGTACAAATCACACTTCAGCAACTCAACACTTTCTTGATGTTTGGGCTCCGGGTCCTAAGAGACCACACACTGGTGGAGGACCGCAGGCTGCTCACACAGCTCCTGTCGTCGGCTCCTCAGAGCGGAGGACACACGTGATGATCGAAGTAAACCTCTTCTTCCTCTCACAGGCCTCTCAGCTTCACATAGAAACAACTGTGAGGGTGTGTTGAGAGAGGTGACCTAAATTTTTCTGGTGTGATAGAATTAGCTTGTAAACAGAAATTTTCTCTAATTATGTGTGATTATCTCTGAGTCTGGAGCTAGGAATTCTAATGGAGCGCAATCTTTTTGGCATGCGGTTTTAAAAGAAAACTGTTTATATGAATGTCTGTCATAACCTATAATTATGTGGTTAGATAAGGATGAACACCATTTATAAAGTGCCTTCATTTCTTTTCAAGTTCCTTTCTTTATTTGATCGTTTCATTATTGCTTTGTCATGCTGTACTAAGCAAAGATTAAATCAACATTTTCTCTAAATTAAATTTACATTAGAAAAAAGGGAAGTAAAAAGCCAATTGTTTGGCCCTTCCCGAACTTAATGTGTGCTATAATTTGATGACAGGCACTGTCTTGCTCTAAACTACAAACTCGTCCTCGTTTTAACATGCAGATAAGCCTCACTCGTCTTTCAGGTGCCCTACGTCTACTATCTATTCATTTTTTTGTTCCATTGCTCTATCATTCATCCTTTTATTTTGTTAACCAAGATGGATGAAGCACCTGTTTTGACCTTTTTTATCGACTGCTTTACAGACATTGAAGGTCTCTTCTAAATATGTCAGTTTTGTCTTTATTTGTGCCTGATACATCATCTCTGTAGTTTTCTTTTTCTTTCTGTCCTTTTAACTCAATCACTTTTGATTGCTTCTACAGTGTAAAAACTTTGGCTTAATCAATTTCTACTTGACCTGACCTCTTAGTTGACTTGATACTAGTGATGAAGCCAGATTGAAACTAGAAAACTATGTGTAATAACAATAATAATGTAATGTAATATAATATAATAAATACTATACATATATTTATGTAACTTTTTTCATAGATATACAGTATCATTATGGAATTTAACTGCATCATAATGATTGCAGAATGACACTTTTTTAAATTAATTTTAATTTGTTGTTGTTTTTTCTATTTTATTATGCTAATAGAGGTACAGGAGTCCTGAAGCTTTAGCACAGCTATGGAAAATATAATATTATTTACTATTATTTTATTTTACATTCATATTGTCACGCAGTCTCTAGTCTCAGCCTCAGACATCACGCCTGCGGAACGTTGGCTAAACGTCTGATGCATATGTTACTCTTAACTGGAGACACTTCAGCAGTGTCAAAGTCATCAAATGATTGGTTGAATTTTAACGGATTTCTGGCGGACGCGAGTGTCGTGTTTATTTTCGGTCTGCCGGGAGACAAAGTGCAGACGTGTGATTGCGGAAAAAAAAACTGTCACGTTTACATGAATGACAATAAGCATTTATTAAGATCAGTTAAACGTTGGATTCTCAAAAGTATGCAAGGTTCCCAGCAGATCCAATTTTACTAGTTGTGCATCTATCTATTATGGAAGATCAAGTGAAGTACTGAACTGAGAAGGGGATATCATCCGCGTTTGCTGGTAAACATGAAACAACGGACGCTGACATCGCAGCTGGCTGATTCAGTATTGTGTTCAGTTCTCCAGAATTGGTCGTGAGTGTTAAAAAGTGAAGAGATATGCTTCAAACAGATGTTTACCGCAAGGATTTCATTGGGATTTTCTATGCTGACTGACTTGTTGAACGCCATTCTGTTGTTGTGGGCACATTTCCATGCCCCGAAACGTGACGCTGAATGAAACGAACTGTGATTGGTTGTTTGACATGTCGGTCAAACAGCCTTATGGGCGGGCTTTGACCAGAGAAAGCGGCTATGAATTCCAGACCTTCAGCCGTCAGTCTGAATGTCTGGCTACGCGAGACTACGCCGTCTCTGTGCGCTGATCCCAGCACAGGCATGGGCACCCACTCTCAGTAATCGCTAATGATTGATCAGAGACACCTGCGATCAATCACAGACACTAATGGCGCTTTTCCACTACACAGTAACAGCTCGCCTCGGCTCGACTCGAATCGGCTCTGTTTGGTTTTCCACCGTGTAAAAGTTGTACCTGTACCGGCTTCCAGGTACTTTTTTTCGTACCACCTCCGGCGAGGTTACAAGCGAACTGAGGTGAGCTGAGGCGATACTAAAATGTGACGTGAAAACACAGCAGACTGCTGATTGGTCAGAGAGAATCGTCACTA
>JAUMHG010000050.1:7005663-7018108 GCA_032359395.1 Enteromius anoplus
TACTAAAATTATATGTGTTTATAAGGATGCCTCAGAGAAAAAAATATATGATAATACCCCTTTAGAACTATGATACAAACACAGAATTACTGTGGTTACTGATATGGACTTGATTAAATTAGGAAGAACAAGATATGGGATAAAAAGAAATTTAAGATGAACTTTTCTGGACAGCCTTAGGCCCATTATTTTCTAATGCAGTTCCTGCTTAATCTAAGTGCATGTGTGTGAAACTGGAGAGACTCGTAAAAGCTTATAGGAAGAGGAAGATGCGTGAGTGAAAGCCCTTCGATGATTCTCCAACTGTCAGTCTGCATCACACCTCATTTGAATGTCATGCAAAGAAGCTGTACTCATCCACGAGATGCGAGACTCTTCAATCTTGCATCCCAATGAGGCCTGAGAACAGCCACAATCAGAATTCATGTAGGCAAGATATTTCAGACTCGTTTGTAAAAGTGAGTTATTTTTCAGCAGTATGTGAGGTCACGACCACAACTGCACAGCAGAGTCACATTTTTACAGGAAGTTAGAACCACTTCCTTTCCAACGGAACAGTTTGCCGGGTTTCTATGGCTACCTACATTATATATACATGTCATAAAAACGTTGGCATACGCACACAACCCACTCGTGCGCGTCAGTCTTGCATCATTGTGTTTTGTATTCTCTCTGGTGAGGGTACGCTGTGTGAGTCTGGTTTGGACTGAACAGGTGTGATGTACTTGGATAGGTTTGTGTAATCTGATATAACTCAACCTGTTTGAAAGTGCATTGTTGGTCTGCTTTAAAATTTGATTACAATGGCACATGAGCGTTGGTGAATAAAAAGGACATTTCACAGAAGTCCTTTTGAAAGCTCAGGAGACTTTTATGTAGTTCTCAGTTAAGATTCGTTGAAGTATCAGCGTTGTCTCAAATATTTATCCTGACAATAACAGACAAGCAGTAAGCAATGTCCTGGCTCCTTGATCCAAAATAAAGTGCATCCATCCACCTTACATGCTTTACATGTAAGAATATCCATATTTAAAACATTACAAACCATAATCTCTAACTTCTGCTAATTGACACACTTAGGTTCTCAAGTGAGGCCTTTATGAACTCTCTGGAGCTGTGTGGAGAGGATGGATGGAAGCACTTTATTTTGCATAAAAATCTTGAACATGATTCACTGCCATTATAAAGCTCGCAAGAGCCTGGACATTGCTTACTGCTTGTCTTTTATTGTTTCATTTGTTTTTCTTTTTCTAATTGTAAGGAAATTCAGGATTAACATGGGAGACACAGCTGATCCTTCAATCTTAACTGAGAACCACATAAAGTCTCCTGAGCTTTGAAAAGGACATCTGTGACATTGTGTCCTTTTATTTGCCAACAAAGCGTCCTGTGCCACTGTAATCAAATTTTAAAGCAGACCAACAATGCACTGTCAAACAGGTTGAGTTGTATCAGATTTCACAAACCTATTCACTTTTTATGTTGGATGGATGCACTTTTTGTAGCCCCAGAATCTCAAAACTCATTCACTAAAGCTTGAAAGAGCTGTTTTCATCTGAAAAAATAAAGTCATATAAATCTATGATGGCTCAAATCAGCTATGAACTATAAAACTCTTTAAAGTAAGTATAGCGACAGATCTTTTCTTCTATATTGCAAAGTACATTAAAGTGAAACAGATTATTGGAAGAAAAAATCTAGGGTGGAGGCTTAGTTCAGTTCATTTTTTGTTGATTGGATGAAGCCAGATGTGAATGGAATGTCGTTTGTAAGAAAGGGGTGGGGTTTAAGTGGACTAAATGACTGGAGAAGTCCAGCATGCATCACATACATCAAAGAAAAAATTCAACTTTAATCAGCTTCCACCAAAAAACCTTAATGAAGCACATATTAATTATTCAATAATCACATGTATTCAGTAAATGTGTTTCCATTGTATTTTGGGCAAATGTTTTCTTGCATAGGAAAAAAACCAATACATGTTTTTTGCACTTTTTTATGCAGTATTGGAAAATGTGCATTAGATATGTGGGTTAAAACATGCCTGTTGTTTAGATCTCTTCTGAAATTCTAGAGAAGGTGCATGTGACATTTCTAGGCAAATATCTCCATGTGTTCTCCATTTAATGTCTTTGCTGTTTATGAGTAACTAGAGCTCTTAACATAATAGATGGGCCATGGCAGTGTGTGTGTGTGTGTGAGAGAGAGAGAGAGAGAGAGAGAGAGAGAAACATACAAATGCCTGGCATGAATTATACCTGTGCATGTAGCAAATGTGTAAAAGTTCAAGCGCGTGTGTTCAACTATGTGTTAAATGCGCTATTATGAGATGCATATAAGAGGTGAAAGCCTTTAACAAACACAAAGAGCCTGCAGCTGCTCTGTCCTGATCTGAACCAGAACGCACAAATGGAGTTTTACATTATTAGAGCTGAGCTATTCATGGACCAAAAAGGGCACAAATGCCCTCCTATAACCTCACACACGCTCACACACTTGTTACGCTTCTTCCTGTGATATAGGACAGTTGGTGTGGGTGGGGTGGAGCGTGGGGGGCAGAGATAAGACGAACCAGAGCCTGTGGATTGCTGCAGATGCTTGGGGTTGAATTTGTTCCAGAGTTGCACGTTTGATCGGTTGCCTCAGTAAAATCTAGAGGAAGCGTCAGTCAGGTGCTAGAACATCTTCAAAGGTGTGTGGGCGACGTGAAGATCACAATGAGATTTATTTCTTTGACAGTTAAGGCTACTGTGTTGTGTTATGCAGCACATAACACTGGGAAGCCACAAATATGCTTTAGTTAGCGTACTTGTGGCTACCATGGAGCCATGTTTTCTTTTCTCTCAGGAAACTGATATTGACCATCATTTACAAGAGCACATCCTGAAAATTTCCTTTCTGCTGTCCCCTCCCTCATTTGATTTCCGTCTGTCTGTATTTCTCTAACTTCCTGTGCAACGACTTTTGCTGTTGCTTAGACTAAAGGTTTGTCAGATCCTTAACCCTAAGTGTTGTAATTAAACAAGTAACCTGTCGAGCATCGTTTGATAGGGACTTGAATGATACCTGTTGGACAGTTACAGTGGATGGAAAATCCCATAGATTTACACTGAATCTACTGTGAATCTATAAATATCACAAAGGCATTACTCTTATCATGTGCTATTATGAAAGAATGCTTTATTCATTCTTGTTATGTCTTTTCTCTCTTTTTTCATTCAGAAAAGCTCAAATTAAAAGCGAGGGAAAGTGTAGTGATCTCTGTTGAGATCTGCAGTTGAGGGATTCTCAGACTCATCAGTGAGGTGAGTATTCACAGGATGCTTTCTTCTCTCCAGAACAAGGTACAGCTCGAGTGAACAGCTACAGTAATTGCTTTTGTATGCGCGTGTGTCTGTCTCACCCTTAGGCTGAATGTATCACATAGCAGAGCAGTATTCTGGACGTAACTCGTGGGACTCCTTCCCCTCTTCTGGGCCAAATCGAGCACCATGGGCCCCAGGCAGCAACCGGCACTGGGCCCCTCCATCCAGGTCATCCTCCATTCTCCACGCACAGTATCTGTTTATTGAAGTTTTGTAGTGTATATCTTACAGTTTTTAGATTATCGACTTCTGTTTTCAGGTGCAGTGGAGGGAATTATCAATCCCAAAACTACACCGCAGGAAGAAGTTACCCAAATAAAGCATTTAACAACAGGTTAGTCTTTTTTTCTGCTCTAATAGTACGGAAATACATTTTGCACAATCCAACTGGTAATGGTCAACACAGTGACTATTTTATTGAAACTGGACTACTTGTGCACTTATGTAACAAATACATACTTATTATAGCTCATTTATATTAAACAAAGTTGTTATATCCTAAAGTTGCCCGACAACATTGCTCAAAAAATTGCCCAGTGTATCATCGACTTTAGTTTGCTGCTTATTAATAGTTATTGCGGTAGTTAGGTATTGGGTAAGTTTAGGGATGTAGAATAAGATCATGTAGCATAAGGCATAAATATGTGCTTAATTAGCACTAATAAATGCCTAATATTCTAATAATATGGATGCTAATAAGCAACTAATTGGTGTAAATGCTCAATAAAGTGTTACAACAATATCACATAAGTAAATGTGCAATATGGCTGTAAATCAGCATATTACTATTCATGCTGCTAGTGTGTTACTACTGTATCATACCATCCAGGTGTTTTGATGTACATTTTCAACGTACTGTGATTTTACATGCTCAATCTTGCATGCTATATGATGCAGTTAATATGCAAATTTGCTATGTTAACACAGCTGTGTGACATTAATGCATAGTATTCCTCTTTTTTTACAAACAGACCTCCAGGTTTCAGCAAGGACAGGCCCCACACACACCCCAGAGACAGAGGCACCGGAAAAGAGCAAAAGGTCCCGAGGGGATGTGGACCAACACAGAGCCAGCACCACAATCCAGAACGCCCCATCCTAAACTACAGCTCAGGGTGTGGAGGACACCTCTCTAGCAGCAACAATCACAACAGCCAGCCACACAGGGTGAGGGCATCCAAATGTCTAGAGTTGAAAGTTGAGAAAAAGAACTCTTAATTTCCTGACTGGCTTGATGCTATTTCCTGTTTCAGAATGGGGGTCCACATCTGCAGCAGCGTTCCACCGGGCGCCCTCCACAGACCCAGGGAGAGAAATGGACACAATCGACTCAGTCCAGGACATTCCAAGGGCCCTCTCTCAAACGTCCACCACCTCCTCACAATATGTCAGCACCACACCGGGATCCATCCCCTTCACGAGACGACTGTCCCAGCAAGAGAAGCAGGAGCATCAGTTCACATCAGGTCAGTCATGTTCCTTAAAATGAATGTGCAAGGCTAACTACTATTTTCACATTTTTTTTGTTTATATTTGGTTATATATCAAGTCAAAAGTTTTGGATATAAAGAGGCAGTAGGCTTTAAGCACCATCTGCTGGTCAGAATGAGAACATCCTGAAGTGATAATGCATCACTCTTGATCAATTCTGCAGAATTTTCACACAAGAGAGAAATATTTCATCAACCGTCCACCCCCATCACATCCACCTCGGCCATGGAGCCCAGCATACAAAAGCTCAATGCCCTGGAGCCTGTCTGAGAAGAGATCCTCGCCCTCTCACTTTCAGGTAGACCAATGGTCTCAGCTGTATTTTTTTGTGCCATTGATTTTCTATATATGACTGGAAGGAAGGTTTAAAACTCGATACACTTTATAATTTCAATACACATTAACAAGCCTAATCAAATACTTCTTTGCTTTAAATGTGTATTTTACAATTATATACTTTGTATTGATCATAACCATACCTCTTTCTCTTATTTAAAAGGAGTCCAGTCATTCAGTCATGAGAGATCACAGACCATATTCCATCCCATCACCACCCACAAACAGTGCCCCAAGCCAGGGCCTCCATAACAGGAAACCCACCAAACAGGGGCAACCCCATCATCCGATCCGAGATCATTCAGGCCCCCATCTCCGTGGGGCCAAAGGGGGCTGGGATTGCCCATCACCAGCAAACCTCACCAGTGTGCCTTACAGTCAGCAGCACCAGCTCCCTCCACCACAGAGGCACACCGGCCCCTTCAGCAGCCCAGCCACCTCAGTACCTCAGCCCAGACTCAACACAGCACAGCCTGGCTGGAAAACACAGAGCCGCTCGGGAAAACATGGCAGCAGTGTGAGTAAATAGGAAGAATTTTCATTTTTGGGTCAACTATTCTTTTCAATATTATGTCCAATGTTCAAAAAACTAGTCTCAGCCTCAGACTGACTGCACACCCACAGACTGTGTAAGTGGGGTTTGTTTTGGATAGAATAGCCTCCAAGACTTAATATCAATAGTCAAATGTCTGGCAATGCAAACCAATCAATTAAATGTCAAGTCCATATAAATTATCAGTAAAAGCCACACTTTGTGAAGACCTGCCGAGACAAAGCAGGTTAGGGCCTCTTTCTCTTTATTAGTTGTAGCATGAAATAAACATTAAAGGCTAAATTCATCCCAAAATGAAAATTCTGTCATTAATTTGATGAAATCAGAGAGCTATCTGACCCTCCATAGACAGCAAGAAAACTGAAATGTTCCCATGTCTAGAAATGTAACGTTAGTAAATACATTGGTAAAACAGTCCATGTGACATCAGTGGTTCAACTTCAGTTTTGCGATGTAACTCAGGAGAGATGAATGGTAAATTATGTTATTTTAGTTTTCTTCATGCAAAAAAAAGATTCTCGTAGCATCGAATCCTTGAAGTTGAGCCACTGATGAGCTGCTCTTTTGTGTTAGTATAGACTTTTGAAATGTCTGATCATTTGATTCTTTACAGGAGGTAGGGCGTACCACCTCTGTCCTGGAATCCAAAGAGTCTATGGGTGGGGACAGAAACAGGCCAATTGCATCTAAGCATCTTAGTCGCCAACGCAGTCCCATCCAACCATACAGCAGTGCAGAGGGTAGAGTCACAGATTGTTCAGAATGGAGGAGCCCAGAGACTGCATTAAAGAAACACAATCAGAAAGACTCCGACTCCCTTTTTGAACCCAGCACTCAAACCTCAGAAAGAGGTCAGAGGACACAGAAGTCAGAAATGAAGAAGAGGAGGCACTCTAAACACCAGAGTGGGTTCAAATACACCCACAAGAGCTCCCTCAGCAAGCTGGACATTGAACTCTTGAAACACATTCAGGCCAGGAGGAGGCACAAGGAGCGTTTAAGGAGGAAGGAGAAAAAGAAGGAAGGAGAGCTGTTAGATACAAGAGAAGAAATGGAGGACAGGAAAAAGAAAAAGGTGAGGGATGGAAGAAAGGGACATGATAAGAAGAACATACTTAAAAATGTCATAAAGTTGGGACAGATGACAAGAGCAAAGGAGGAGAGGAAAAAAGGAATGCTTGAAGACCGGAAGAGTCGGATGCCGAAGTCAGCAACTACCATTTTAGGAACACTGTATGCCAGTGATTCTAAACCTCTGCTGGATGACCTACTGTCTGAGCCACTTCATCTCAATCACAGAGAAGAAGAGTTCTCTCGACATACCTCAGGGTTCATCCCACCTTCTATATCTCCTCTTGTCAGTAATAACCATTGTTCCCCATGCCAATCAACCTATGAAACCAATACTAAAGCCTTAGAGGTTGACAACCAATCGGAATCTTCTGAGCCTGACCATGTAGACACTAGCGATGATGACAGTGTAGAAGCCCATGATGTTGGCAGATCCAAACTTACTCTTCCTGATAAGCAGAAGGTTTGTGAAGAAGAACCCATCAGAAGCAATGAGGTTGTTATAGGGTTGCATAGTGCCCCAGACCTCCTTCCGGCTCACTGCACCTATAGTGAGGAACTTCTAAGGCTGGACCCACCAACAAGCCCACCTGTTCTGAGTTGGCAAGGCTCTCCAGTGTCAGACTTCAGTGATGATGATGAGGAGGAAGGGAAAGAGGGAGATATGATTAGAGTTCTGAGGAGACCCGTGCTACAATCGAGTCCAACACATTCATCTCCACTAAGAGACCCAGTGGAGATCAACACTGGAGTCGACTATTGCCACAGTGACCTGGCCAAGTTGTACGGCCTTCCTGAGTCCTCTAAAGCAATGGACACTGAGGAAGAGGATGAAGAAAAGAGAGAAGAGCAGAAATATAGTAGTCCTGATGCATCAAGCAGCTGTGAGCCCAACAAACCACACTTGCACCAAATGGACACATTCGAATCATCAACCTCAACCATGAGCAGCCATAGATACACTTATAGAGGTGGGCCATTTGGTCGGCCACCCCCTGGTGCTTTAGTTGGGCTGAAATACTCATCATCTTTGTCCTTGGGTCCTGAGATACCCCCTCCAGACCAGCATAGTCCACCTGCCACATCTCCAACTATGGAAATCCCAGATCAGGTCGAACCACCACTGATCGAGCCTGCAGAAAAGGACAAAGAGAGCGAAACTGAGAATGAAAGAATGGAAACCAATGCAATAGAGGATGAAAAAGAAGAAAAGGATGAAACTAAGGTGCCGAAGATGGATAAACATGTTGACATCAAAGAAGCTGAATTAGCTAAGTACACAACCTGCATTTCACTGGAGGAAAAGGAGCCTCTATTGACTCCTGCCACCCTGCAGGCTAAACTAGTAAAAAGCTGTGAGCTGCTGCTCAACCAGAACTCCAGCCCTGTGTCAAAGGCAATGAAAGTCAGCCGGTCTACGTCTACTGGGAAAGAAAAGAAACGAGACAGGGCCAGACAGAAAGATCAAGTGAGGTCTCCAAGAAAAGCTGGTAAGAGCATAAAAGGAGAAGATCCCGAAAAGAGTAATGGAGGAGAGAACAAAAAGGACATGGCGAAGGATGAGACAGAGACAAAGGATTCAACCTCTGAAGGTTTAGATGAGTACTTGGTGGAAATC
The DNA here is from genome assembly GCA_032359395.1 of Enteromius anoplus. Taxonomy (NCBI): domain Eukaryota; kingdom Metazoa; phylum Chordata; class Actinopteri; order Cypriniformes; family Cyprinidae; genus Enteromius; species Enteromius anoplus. The sequence goes on from JAUMHG010000050.1 coordinate 7,014,098, forward strand.
AATAACAAACAGGTTGTCCCAAGATACCAAGACATTGCCTTGAAAGACGGAGAAACAGAATCTAATAAAGTTGAGAGAGAAAAAGAGACAGATGTTACAAAAGAGAACATGAAAGAAGACATAATAAAAGCTGACACATCTGCAACAACATCGTCTACATCTGCCACAACCAAGTCAGAAACCTCTGTTACTGTGACACCCTCCAAAAGAGCTCTTCTGCTGGAACGAGTCAATCTCCTTAATTTGCAAGAGTTGTCTAAAATTCCCTTAAAAGAACTGAAGATCTGTTTGGTTAAGGTTGAGAGCGGAGGTCGGGAGACTTTCATTGCCTCAGAGATCGAGCAGAAGACCATACCACTCAATGCCATCAACATCAGAAATAAAGCTGAAGAGGTCATTCGAGCATGCAAGTAAGTTCACATCAAATTTTAGACCTCAGTAATATATAGTTGACGTCTACTGAAAACAATATCTTTAAGATCCAAATTGCAGTTTCAGTGCAGATTCTCAGAGGAACAAGGGTCTTATCTAGTGAAATGATTGATCATTTTCTAAACAAATTAATTAAATATGTAGACACATTTGAACCACAAATACTTATCTTGAGCATTGCTTGCTGAGGATAAATGGCTATAAAGCCAAAGGCTAGATTCCATTAACTAATACTGAAGGCACCTAAACCATATCTAAAGAACATCATAGAGTTGGGGTTGATTTTTTTAACTTGGGCCAGTAATCAACCACCTAGCAACCACCCAGGACACCTTAGCAAAAATCCAAAAGAACCACCCTGCACATATTCACAGCACCCCAGCATCAGTGTTTAGTATTCTAAACATATTACTTTGATGGAGATTTTGCACCATTTTATTTAATTTTTTTTGTTCTTTCTTTTTTTTTTCTACGACAGAGGGGCAAACATCAAAAACAAGTTTCGGGAGTCATACCTGCTTCCAGAGTTTTCAGTGAAACCTGACCTGTCCACCAATATTCCTATTCCCAGAGAGAAACTGAACCCTCCGACACCAAGCATTTATGTAAGTTGAGGCCAATCACAAGGCTCAAGGTTTATCAAAGTACAAGTTTTTTACTTTTGACTTGTTTTTTCTGAAAACAAAACAATTCGTTATTGATTAAAAAAAAAGTCTGATATTTTGGCTTGCAACAATACAGAAAATCTATGTAAGAAAAGCATCTTTTGCATTGTACTGTAATTTGTTAATCATATGCTTTGTAAGACATTAGTCTATACCAGGGGTGGTAAACGTCGGTCCTGGAGAGCTGCAGCCCTGCAGAGTTTTGCTTCAACCCTAATCACACCTGAACGGTTACTTGGAAGCTACATACATGTGAGTTAGGGTAGGAGCTGAACTCTGCAGGGCTGCGGATCTCCAGGGCCGAAGTTCGCCACCCCTGGTCTATACGGTAACATTAGAGGTCTATATTGTTGTTGTAACGATAAACAATAAAGGTCAAAGTCCGAAGTTCTCATCTAAAATTTTCACGTAAAAAAAAAAATACAAGCTCAGGTTGTGACAGTCATGTTCACACAGTGCCACGAAACTTTCATCTGTCATAAAAAAAATTTAACCAGGTTAGATTTTCAGCCTTTTCACATCTTCAATAAGCATTTGTTAAAGGAAATATGAGGAATTTGAGAAAAGGCATGGAAAATGATGGGCTTAAGGACCTTTACCATTTAAGCTGCCTGTTTGATTGTGTAATGGTCTGTCATTCTGATTTGTTTTTATGTTTTTGTATTTTTAGCTAGAGAGCAAAAGAGATGCTTTTTCTCCGGTGCTGCTGCAATTCTGCACAGATTCTAAAAATGCTGTTACTGTCATCAGAGGACTGGCTGGATCCCTTCGTCTCAGTAAGAGAATACATCACAAACACAGCATACACACATGCTACGTCTTCCTCCACATTTTTCTCATTCAAATACACACATAATAAATAATTTTGTTGCACACACAAAAGTTTGGTGAGATATAAGAATCAAAGAATATATACGATCAGTTTATCAGCAGAACATTAGATCACTTACTTACTGGTGTGTTTAGTGCGCAACCAATCGCTGTTCCATTTATGGTCTGAAATGCACTTGTTTTGCTGCATGAGAGATATTTGCACTACATTTTCTGTGGTTTATTAATGTAATATGAACAAAGATTGTACAAAGTAACATATAACTTGTAATATGAAGGTGAATTAGATATAATAAACACATACTGGTATAAACATAGATTTCTCTCGGTACTATATGTTTCACATGACCAAGCATGTCATTGTTTTCAGTTTTCGCACGACAGAATCATTGTCTCAGTATATACGGAAATCAGAAGCCTAAAGAAAACAATGGGTCTCGAATGTATCCAGATTAGTGTAGATGTAGCCTGTGACATTCTTGTCTTTCTGTTAGATCTGGGTCTGTTCTCCACCAAATCCCTGGTGGAGGCCAATTCTGAGCATGCAGTGGAGGTGAGGACTCAGGTGCAGCAGCCAGCCGACGAGAACTGGAACCATTCAGGATCCGCCCAGACCTGGCCCTGTGAAAGCAGCAGATCTCACACCACCATCGCTAAATATGCACAGTACCAAGCATCCAGTTTCCAGGAGAGCTTACAGGTAGAGTAGACATCGTTACCATGAGCACCTATCGGAAAACAACGCCATCTTACACTTAACTGGAGTCACATCTCCGGTCTCAACGGGAAACTCTTTGGTGGCAGCGTAACGGTCTGCCTCACCCAGTAAAGTCGTATTTAATGAAATGACTAATGAGTACGTGAAATATCCCTTGTCCCTCTTCTCAGGGGAAGGGTAATGCAGTTTGATGGTGCTGAGAGTCCAGGCAATCGCCTGGAAGTGCTAGGTACCCAGAGACATATACAAAATCTCAAAATAAAATTTAAGATTCAATTGATAGTTTTTTCTATTTTTAGGAGGAGAAAGACAGTGAAGATGAGGATGAAGAAAATAAATCAGGGGAAACAAATGAGACAAAATCCAACTCCCAAGGAAACACTGCAACTTCTTCACCCACATCCAGGTAAAGTAAAAAATAACATTTACTGGTTAAATGATCATTAAAAAACACATATACGTTACTATTACCAGGACCAGATTGAACTTTATTTTCTTTACTTTTTGAAATTGCTGTCTCTGAACGTTTTTTTTTTTTTTTTACAGCTCAGATCAAAAGGCCATTGGAAAAATCATTAAATTTGGAACCAACATTGATTTGTCAGACCCAAAACGGTGAGGGATGTTTTTTTTTTAAATCACCGGGACATTAGTTGGCAGTGTAAAGGACCGTGGGTTCTTGTCTTCAGGTGGAAGTTGCAGCTGCAGGAGCTGTTGAAGTTGCCCGCGTTCATGCGTGTTTCTTCTAGCGCGAATATGCTGAGTCACGTCGGCCACACTATACTGGGCATGAACACAGTCCAGCTTTATATGAAGGTCCCTGGCAGCCGCACACCAGGTCAGTGTGCACACATATACACACACACACTATCACACACAAGGTATTTGTGCATTTGTGAAATCTCTTACCCTTGAGTTAGACATTATTAAATTTCTGTAGTTGTTTTCCTTGTGGAGGTTTTTGTTTAATCAGATTTTACTATTTTTGGAAGTTTGGTCTCCTTTACAAACACAGGTAAACACAGTTTTATTTTGTTTTATTTTTTACTATATATGGTCACAAACAAAAAGTCTGACATCCTCTCTTGGGGACATCAGAGTATTTTTTTTTTTTTTTATTTAATAAAAAAAAAATTTTATGCAAAAATGTTTTCTTCTTTAGTTACTTATATTTGTTTTAAAAATAGGCTTCATTTTTGGCAATGCTAAAGAATTTTTTATAAATTATAATATAATATTTTGTGAAATGTGACCTGGACATGTTAAAAATAAAATATACAACAAAATATGTATGATATGGTAGTTTTCATATTATTTTTATTTATTATTATTACTTTTTTTGTTGCTAAAATAATATATTTACAA
>JAUMHG010000050.1:7032254-7046181 GCA_032359395.1 Enteromius anoplus
AGTGTATCTTGCCTTGCTGGGCAGCTCTCTGGGTGCTCAGCACCCCCAAAGCTCTGAACCTAGAATCGCCCCTGTCCTCAATAACAATATAATATAACAATATAAAACCTCCCTTACACCGCAGCTTTAATTACTGGTTTATTTGTTTTTTGAGTGCAATGTGTTAAGATGGTCTGCTAAAACGAGCGCTGAAAAAAGAAAAATGTACTCAGCCACTTCTGAGGTCAGGAGCTTTTGTTGTGGCTTGCAGGATTAGTTATTTAAAGCCTCAGCCGGTGGAAATTTCCCATGGCGTTCCGCGCACGCTCAATCAACGCTTTAATACGCAACCGAGGTAACGGAACAGAAGGGCAGATAGAGTCAGTACAGCATCAGTATCCGCCGGGAATGCGACCTGATCACTGCCATAACACGATCTCTGTAGGGACCAGCACGAGCGCAATCTTATGGAGCCAGAGTCTCAAACGAAGCAGATCCAACAGATGACTGGATAAGACACGCGGCGCCACTTCGTTCCTCTAAAGGTGCGTTTGTCAAAAGTTGGTGACTGAAGTGTTTAAAATAAGGGTGTGTGACGTAGGCTAAGATTACGTGTACAAGTTTTTGACATATATGCATGCATCATGCATAGCTAAATGACTAGTGTGTTTGACATAATAATAGCTACTAATCACTCTTCTATATTATTGCTACTCCAGCGTGCAATCGTGAAATATAAGTTATTTATTACTGCATTTCAAGTGTTTGTAAAATAGAATAACGTTTTACTAAAATAATATTATTATGTCAGTATGTTGGCGCTGGGCTCGTTTGATCTGTGATGTGTTCGTGTGCAGCGCGCGCCAAGTCACTCCGGTTTGATTTTCTTAAATGAAGGATTAACCTCCCTTCGGTTGAGTTTTATGTAAGATACTTTTCACAGAACTACAAATCTTAGGCTGAGAAGGCGTAGCGCTTAGTCAATGAATCAGTGAGCACTGGAGTGAACAGGGTCGTTTAACTGTTGACGTAAAGGAGCCCAAAATTGGCTTTTATCAACTCCTCGCGAAGAATATATAAAGCAGGCTATATGTATTTTTGTTTATAAATAGCTAAACCACCAATAATGAGGAAAAGGCAAGTTTGATATTACAACACAAAGCTACTAAATAAAAAGAATGGAGATTTTATGTTGCTAAACTACTGAAGCACACATTTTGTAAGTTCTAAATTATATATAAAATTAAAATTAATTTTCATATAAATGATAATAAGTTGATACATATATAAAATTATATTACAGCCTGCATTTCTGTAACCCCTGGCTATAACAACAACAATAAAAGTATTAATAATGATGATGATGATGATGATAATAATAATAATAACATAAAAACAGCACCTATAGCATTCAATATTTTACCTCTGCAGATGACCAGATCAAACATTTTGATGTTGTGCAAATAAATATTTAAAGAATGTGCTATTTAAATAAAAAATGAAATATTTTTAATTTTCCATTAACTTAATTTCTTTGCTAAAAACAGTGTCTGATAAATAAATAAATAAAATAGAACATTTAAAATGTTTCAATGGTGTAAAGAACACTGATTTGGTCATCTTTTTTTAAATAAATTTTTATTAATTTAAAATGTATTTATTTAAAAAATAGTTTCTCTCTCTCTCTCTCTCTCTCTAATCTCTGGTTGCTACATTTGGCAAAACCAGAAATACAGTTCCAGCATACTTTTCTGATATTATTTCTTTACAAATACAATACAGCTGTCACATATTAAACATATTAATAATTTATACACGACAAAATAAATCATTGTCCCATTCTGCTAAATGCATGGGTGGTGCTGCTCCTTATTTGCTTAACAAAAGTGTCCTGTTGCTATATAGCGTTTCCCTTTCTTTAGTAAAGATTTATATACACAGAGTCTGACTTTGTGACTGATTGTGAAGTCAGAGCTGGTTATTCCCGGGCCGGTTGTCCCAGCCCTCCGAAGTGGGTCAGGGAACACAACTATGCGACCTGCTCAAGTGATATAGCAGCGTTACAAGCTTCAGACACGACTGAGGATTAATCCTCTCAGGATGAATGAGCTCTTTGTTTCTTTGAGCCATTATTAGCAATCTCCCGCTTTCACCTCTCAGCTAGCATTCCGGTCTGAGAAGTGAGATAAGCTTGAAGAAACAAACACAATGGCACTGAAAGAAAGTCCATGTTCATCGGTCAGTAGATCTTACACTTTATGTTCTCTCTCCAGACCTCTAAACCATGGGTAAGAAAGTCTTGCAGTGTTTTCCTTGGTACAAACGGTGTAAAGAGCGGGGGAAAAGCAGGCTGTGCCCTCCTCCGCCAGGTAAGTCGTCTTGTTTACCAAATATTGTCCTGATACGTTGCTAATGTAGTTCTAAATCAAACCGTGTTTCTGTAGACTACACTGAACATTAATTTCCTCTCTCTTTACGTTCACAGTGCCATCTGTTGAGGTGCAACCTGGCTTCTCTCCGACAGTCTCCTGGGGTTACGACGGAGAGGAAAGCGCAGCACATCCCGTCTATTTTTCCCATAAAGCACGAGTAGTTTATCGCCACCAGATGGATGGCAATATTATCGACGCCACCTGCTGACCTCTGGGCTTCTTTCCCAGTATCCCTTGCCTTGTACCTGGCTGTAGACGTCCAGTGTAGAGGAGCGGCGTAGGAGTCTAGACTGTTCCGTCCTGTTTAAATAAACTAAATCTTTTGTATTTAGTAAAGATGTCATAGTGTTTCATCCATTCTCTCGCCATACCTGGCATTCACCTGTCTTGTACTTACTGTGTTGAAATATAATATAATGTTTCAAGGGAGACAGAGTGATGCAGGACACATGGGATGGAAAAACAAGAACTGAGCTGGATTTGTCATGCAAGTCTGATCCTGGATGTATGATCGCCCATTGTTTTTCAGAGGACAAACCAAAACTGTTTTTTCAGAGGTTTATGAATGCATTTCAGGTAAAAGGTAACATTTTGTACTAATCACTGGAAATATATTTTAATTTATAATACAACAAAATGTATGTACATTTAGTATGATGATATATTTTGTTTCTTATTCTCTCGTTATGTCAAAAATGAATAAAATTGTTTAAATATGTAAACATATTTCTATTGTTAATCTTTGTATCATTTGAATAGAATTAAATGTGCTTAGTTGTCTTTAAAAAAACTCTTCCCTTATTGTAAATATTTTTATTTTCTTTTGGACTTGGGGTAAAGTATGATTTGAACATGTTAGTGACAGACAGAGCTTTTAGAGTTTTTTGCTACTTAAATGTTGTAGATGTTTAAAGGGCTAAATCAGCCGTAAAATGTTGAGTATTTCAACTTTAATACTAATTATATATATATAATTAATATATGTGTATATGTCAGTTAAATATACGACTGTCACAGCAAAGGGTCTGAATACTTAGGACCATGTTATATTTCAGTTTTTACTTTAATAAATCTGCAAAAGTGTCAACAATTCTGTGTTTTTCTGTCAATATGGGGTGCTGTGTGTACATTAATGAGGGGGGGAAATGAACTTAAAGGATTTTAGCAAATGGTAAAAATGAATAAATGCAAAATAATAATAATAATTATATTTTTAAACTATTGTTTGTTTTGTAATATTGCACTCTACTGATGATAAAAATGCCATAAGAATTTGGCAACTTGCTGCTCTCATCCTCTATAATGTAAATTGTAAGTTTGGACTCAGGTGCTGTGGATATTTTGCCACTACTTTAAAACTTTCTATTCATAATTGAGATGAATTTTAAACTTGCAAGGCTGGATAGAAGTACTGTCATCCAACAGTGCAATTTAATTTTACAGTGTAAACACAAACCCATTACCCTGCCTGATAAGAGATGTCAGCAGGGAGGACACAGTGAGGACAGACAGGACATAAATTCCCTGGTTACCAGACACAGGATGAGAATTAGCTTCATTGTGACTTTGCAAGTCATTATCCGCTTTAAGAAGGCTAAAGTGACGTCGATGGATGTCTCTAAAGCATCTAATGTTATGATGATAAAGGCCTATAAGAGCTTAGATTTCTTTATGAGTGGATTTTTACAAGATGAGTTTATGAAGCTGACATGTTACAGGGGTATTTTAATGGAGAGCTGCTGTAACCAACTTGAGTCCTGAGTCTCTGGAAAAAAATGTCAGCCACTAGATGACACTATAAACCATGAATTTAGTTTCAAAACAACAGAAAAGCTATAGAATAAGAGCAAACTGACTTCTACTCAGCACTATATTTTGCATAGAATTTAAAAAAATAATAATAAACTTGCAAGTAATGTTAAATTGTTGCCACGTTAAATTTTTTAAAGCATTAAAATATCTCAGAAAAATATATATAAATCAATATATATGTGTGTGTATTTGTGGAACAGTATTCCTTACAGTACGCACATAAGTGTTATTCTAATTTATTGATATTTTAAATGAACTTTTAAGTTTGCATTTTCAGTTTTCCTTTTATTTTTATAGTTAAGTTTTAACCATTTTAGTACTTACATTTATTTATTTATTTCATTTTTAATATCACAATTAAATGTGGTATTTATAAAGTAATATTTATTTTTAAATATAGTATTTATTTATTCAATTTATTCATCTATACATTAAATTATTATTTAATATTATAAATATGTATAGAATTTCACTTCATCCTCATTTACATCCTTCATTTCACAGATTTATTTCAATTCCAGAAATGATTTCCAATATTATTATTTAACAATCCAAACTATGATAGTAATTTATTATATACACAGAAATCGAGAAGGGAGGAGGAAAAGAAATAAAGAATTGTTATTATTACCACATCATCCGTTTAGTATGCACTAATCGTTCAAATTGTTCTCGATAGTGTATTCCGGTCCAAAACCATCTTTCCTTGAGCGGGAAAAGGCCCATCCCAATAAAACAACACAGACTAAAGTTCAATGCAATAATGTGTTATATAAATCCTGTATTAGAAGACATCATCATAAATAATATATTTTGTGACATCTCTGTGTATGTAAACTCGTATGAAAAATATCTTTACTTTACAAGTTGACAAGTTTGAAAAGCACCATAGCTATTTAGAAATTGTGTGTTTAACTTCATGAGCATTTTATTACAATGCCAAAAATACCTGCATGTTACAGTAATATCCAGACTATTTCTGGGCCGTTGTCTAATCACTGTCCTTTGCTTTCATCTAGTGTCTGTGCTCTTAAGGTTGATCGTGCTAACATAGATCTGAGTGATCAGATCAGCATGGTTGGTTGTTGATGTTGGTCAGTATCTTGTGGTGTGGGGCTTTGTACAGAGCAGTGAAAGCACCAGGAGTGAGAACACCACGGCCTTCTTCATCCACATGACCCATCAGGATATAGTTTTGACCTATTGTAGAGACAATAAATCAATAATTGCTGATATATAAGAAATGAATGTGCAAGAAATTAACAATGAACAAAGAATTGGATGAAGGTGTTCATTTATGTGCATATGTAGTCATATACCTCTGCGCAGCAATGGACATTTCCTGCAGGGCATCATAAGTTTGACAGACATGGTTTCTCCAGCCTGGGCGATTGTAAGTTTGCCGGTCTTATAGGCCTTAATTAAAGACACCGTGCCCTGCATATTTCCACTAGGTCCAGCAGTCAATGCTGTCAGCTTTCCAGTGATAACTGAGAATAAGAGAGAAACATTAAATAAAACTGAAATATATATTATATTATATAATTTGCTTGCAATTAGTTAATAAAAACCGTTTCTAAATCAGATTTCAGTGTATGTAAAGACTTACCAAATTCACTAGCACAGAAACTAGTCTTGATGGTTCCATCTCTTTTACATGCCTTTGGACACGTTGAATCCGTAACTGTGGCTGAATAATACATTCAACGATGTTAAACAAGTTATAATTAATTGTTTGTTAAGTTAACTCGTATCTCTTGCTCACCTGTTCTGGATTCATCTGGCTCTGGTTTACTGACTGGACGTCTCACTGGTTTAATGGGTCTGACGGGTTTGGGTCGTGGCTTTGGCTGTTCAGTAGTTGTAGTGGTCGTAGTTGTTGCTTCTGTTGTAAAGACCTCGGGTTTTACCGGTTTGACTGGGGTGAGACGGGGTTTTGTGGCCGTGGATGAGACTCTAGGTCCTGGCTCAACATCGCCACCTACAGTCGGAGTACGGAGGCCACGTGGGATGCTAGTGTATGACGCCATGAATCCGTCTGAAGTCACGCTGGAGTCAGATACAAACTGCACTAACAGCACATTGCCGTTGGTAATAATGTCCCTGCAGGCGATACATAAAAACAGGGATGAATGCAAATGCAAAACATTTTTTAGTTTAGCTTCAAACACATGATATTCATAATAAAATGGCAGTCAGGTGAATGTGGTTACTGACTGAGGCGCAGTGTCTCCGCAGTATTTTCCAATGCGCCTTGAATCGTCTTTCTCTCCTCCGTTAAAGAACGCCACATAATCAAAGCGGCAGTACGTGTCAGACTCCAAATCAAACTTATCAAACTTCACCTCAATCACCTAAAACACAAAGATTTTGGGGGGTTCAAAACAAAGTTTACCATAAAAAAATTTGTAGCCTATTCGTATTCTGGGGGGGAAATTGTTAAGTAATATATTGGAAAATATCCCAGATTTGATCGAAGAAAAGACATGTTTCCTGACAGACTTGTTTCTTATCGTTTAATGAACAGGCTGTAAAAGGCGCCTGGCGTGCCGCCACCTATTCAGTGTTGAAATATTAACAGAAAACAATCTGTACTGCAAGGTTATGTTTTTTTCCAGACCATTTCCGGTTCCACTGTTATAAGCCAAGAACAGCTGATGCTCGCTGGATAATTTTTCTCTGGCCAATTGGGAGTTTTGATTGAGCCCTGAGACTTTGTGAGCTTCCCGCCACAAAACTGATGCTCTGGGGAAAAAAAGACATGAGGCAAAGAACGTTTACAGGAGTCAAGTATATTCTCTGAAAAAACAAAAAACAAAAAAAATCGCACAGCCATTGGCAACACGTTTAATATTTGATATGTTTGATTTCACCATCCACATGTGGCTTCCCTCCATTGAAGTAGGCCAGGAACCCTCTTCCTCCCGTTCCTGAATCTGATACCATCTCAACCATCATGGTGTTAGATGTGGAAATGAGAGCTCCAGGCCGGAACGTTCCACAGAAACGCCCTAGCTTCTGTACCATTTTTGAGTGTCCGTTATACACATCCACATAGTCATAGCGGCAGAGAGGATCAGCCTCCAAGTCAAAAATCCTGAAGGACAGCATGACTACATTGCCCTCTGGAACCTAGTGGAAAGAGACAGTTACTTAAAGGCTTTTATTCCGAGATACGACAACTTGAGTATGGAGTGTGACCTCAAAGTGAACTCACTGTGATATACCAGGTACATTTGCTGTTGGGTTTGTAAAACGATGGGAATCCTTCACTGCCCACAAAGCCCGAGTCCCCAGAAAGATCACCGCCACAGTTAAACACAGGCCTGGGAGAGCGAGGAAGAGTAAAAGACAAGGATTTCTGGTGACTATGAGGAAATACTCAACGTGTTTATATTGCCCAATAAACACAGCTTTTAAGAGGTGAGTCAAACTCTTGACCAACACATCGTTTGCGGGGGACATCATTTCACAAAGTACAAACAGACGCACAAATGGAGGCACCACAATTAAAAAACTGAATTATGAGAATATTTTCCATCCAGAACCTTTTAAAGATACCTGCTTTAGGGTATTGCAATTATTCAGTAAATAAAATGTCAGTGTTTACAGCTTTCGTTTTATCTGAAGCATTTCAGTCAGACAAAATACAGTTAAACTAGATCAGTGACAGAAACTTTTACTAAATCAATAGCGCTTTCAAAATTCAATAAAGAACACATCTGACACGTTTTAAAAGTTGAAAGGCTTTTAAAATTTTGCATAATTTAGCTAAAGAAAAATAATAAGACTGCTATGTATTACTGCCTTTTTAATAGCAGAATATTCCTTAATACATTTTATGTAACTCACTTATGTCAATTAGAATATATTCTCATCTGCATTTGTTTTTTTTTTTATATAATTTTGTGTAAATTTGCAAGTTTACTGTTGTAACCCAAATTAAAAGATAAGGTTAGGTATATAAGTATTTAAATACTTTAAATTTTTGTGTGCCAGAAAAAATGCTAGAGTAACATGAATTATATTATCGCATAGTTATATTATGAAGATATTGTCTATTTATGTAGCTTTTAAGTAGTGTTTCAGACACTTTTCTTCTTTTTCAAAAGAGTTTTTGCACTTTAAATTATGAGTTTGGCAGGCTATAGATTTTCAAAGCTGTTTCACAGAGGCAGACATTTGTATTCAGTGTTTATAGCATCGCAGACAGTATTTCAGAGATCTTCCCTTTTGAATGTCCTGAAATGTTTTATTGTTCTGATGATATTCACTGAAGTCTGGAGCAACGTATGTTTATAGACTTAAACTCTATGACTCTGTAAAATAAAACAGAGCTCTGTTGTGATGTATTGGTGCAGGGCCAGAAAACTCAGACCAAAAGCCTGGTCATTATGCAGTCACTCCCACAGACCCGTCAGATTCTCTTCATTCAGCAGAGAATTTTGTGACCTTTTTGGCTACTTAAAGATGTCACAACACATTGGAAATAAGTTATGCATTAACATATTTAGTTTTATAAATGATTCTGCACATTTAAAGGGACAGCGCACCCAAAAGCTTAAAAATTTTTTGAGGCAAACAAAATTCAATGATGTTTTAATGATCATTATTATTATTGTAATTATTATCATTATGTTATATAATATTTTATTGAATTAAAAAATATTATATTATATTTAGTGCTGTCAAATGAGTAATTGCAATTAATCACATCCAAAATAATACGTTTTTGTTTACAGATTATATGTGTGTATCTTTATTATGTGTATATAAATATACATTAACACATATATGTATATATTAAAGAACAAAAATTGTTTTATATATAAATATATATACATGTATAAGCAGAACATATAAATATGAGAAAATATATTTTAAATTTATATGTAATATATATGTGTACTTGTATATGTGTACTTATATATACATAATAAATATTCACTAAACATACATATATAATATAAACAAAAACGTTTACAGGCTGAATAGCATAAAAAGCTTTCCAGAATTTCTGCCCAAGATGGATGTCAACCAAATCGTTCATTTTTGTCATTATTTAATAAATAATCCATCTGTTCTTTTTTTTTTTTTTTTTCTCGGTAAAAATAATGACACTCCCTGCAAAGGAAAGCTGGACCTGATGCAAAGTGACCTGATTCACACTAATTCAAAGTATTTCCATCGGAAAATCCATAATTAATATTCCTTAACAGTACACACATTTCATGTGTTAAAAGACTCAAAAATGACACTTACTACCAGACATAAACACTTAAATAGCACATAAAACACATAAACAGAAGGCCTAAAAGTGCAAGTGAGCAAGTTCAAACAGCTGCTGCTGTAGAAACTCATGAGGGATTGTAAAAAAAAAAGTTATTTATAGCTGCAAAGAGCTGTTTTGACATGCACACTTATCTCATTCACAGCTCTAAGACACACCTGGTGTAATTGGTGGTTTGACACAAGACCCCTCCAAAACTCAGAGTCAGAAGAATCCCCAAACTCCACACAGCAGTCAGAGGCTCCATATTCCTTCGCACTGAGATCCACATGCAGACGGAGCCACAGGACACATGACACGAAGAGGGAGGGAAGCTGAGGAAGGAGTAGAGGGAGTGGGAAAGTGACGCTATGGGGGGGACTGGCAAGGAAAGGGTTTAATTAGAGCCAGATGTTCACCTTGGATTGAATAACAGCTTCATTGACTTTGGCCAAAGGCAGAAATGCTGCAACAACAAAAGCAGGAACAAAAAAAGAAACAAATGCAGTTTAAACTCTGTGCGGGAGCTGTTAAAAAGTGAAACCCACTCTATTTGATTAAACTATAAGTTGAATCAGTCAGTCTTTCAAGGGAAGCTTTCGGTATGTCAGGCTTTAGGTGTGATCTGCTCCATTTGCTGTCAGGACGCCCCTGAGGCGTTACAACCTCTTTCACTTTTGCAGAGATCAAGGGGTGGGTTTATTGTGCTCCAATTACCTCTCCCAAGGATGTTGATATATTTTATTATCTCAACTGGTAATATTCTAATAACTGCAGCTAAAGAAAGTCCCACAGTCCAAAATGTTATTTATAGGGAATGAGTATTCTCATTCAAGAAAACATAATGTACAGAATAGAAGTCTGTTATAAACAGCAACAACAACAAAAAATATTGTGACCTTATATCTCACAATAAAAAATGAATTGTGCACAATAAGACCAGCAGCATGCCTTAAGAAATTTAAAATAAATCACATTTCTGAATTCATTAGGATTTAAAGAATGCATGATTTATAGTGCTATCAAACAATTATGCACGATTAATTGCATCTTAAAGAAAAAAAAATTGTTTGCATAATATATATGTGTGCTATATTTATTATGAATATATGAATGTATATATTTAAAAAAATATGTTGTTTATATACTAAAAATATTTATTTACAATATAAATCCTATATAAATATAGATACATAAATACATATTTTTTAAATATATACTGTATGTGTATCATATATTTAGTATTTACACTATTATAGTATTTATAACTTTTTCTCGAAATAGCTTTTATTTTTAAAATAACTTCTTTTCACTTTTAAATGTTATTTATTTATTTAGCTTTAACTTATTTTTGCTTTCAGTTTTATACATTTTAAAACTTCAGCTTAATTAAGCAGCAATTTCCAACATTACAATGTTCTATTTTTGCTACATTTTTTACATTTTATGCAAATTAATATTCAGTGAATTTTTTATCTTACTATAATTGCATTTTTATTTTAATGAATTAAAAATAATCATTTTTATTTTATGTAACAATAACAACACTGTAAAAAAAATCCATAAAATGTACAGTAAAAAAACTGGCAGCTGTGGTTGCCAGAAAAAAAATGTGAAAAAACCGGTAACAGTATTTTTTGTTTTACGGTTTTATGTTAAATTTAGAGTTAATAATAAACCGTAATAACTGATATAATGTTAATATACCAAAATATTAAATAGTGAAATCTATTTTGTACCTTTGAAATAAACTGATAACTATCAAATGCAGGTGGTGATGAGTAAGTCACATGATGAACCAAAGCAAATCACAAGTAGTTTTTATATAGTAACATATATAGAAGGTGCTCAGTTTCATTCACACAAACACTGAACAGTTATTTAAAAAAGACATGAAATTCAAACAAAATGTAAAATGCAATGCAGAGAATTCTGAGAATGTCAGTTTACATTATTTTCCTGTAATTGACCATGAATTTACCATTAACCATTTAACAGGTTTTTACCGTAGCATTTTAACAGATTTTTACAGTTAAAATCACGGTAATTTACTGACCTTATGTTATTTAAATCATGAAATTTGAGATGAGCAAATTTCTGTAGTAAATCAACAACATGCTACAGATGCTGTCCATAGAGCCTGACTTGTATTGAACCCAGAACATTCCTTTAAGATTAAAAGGCACTTCTGGTTGTAATTGGGATAAGCGACCTCAGCCTTATGAACACATTCATTCTATCTATCTGTGTCTGGTCAGAGTAAAGGGAATGAGTCACATTGTTTAAAGAATTTACCCTTTATGGAGTTCTGTTGTAGCTCTGGCCTTTCTATCGACATAACAGGGGCCTGTACAGGGAAACATCCACACAAAATCTCCAGAAGAAATCACAGCATGAGGACACTAAAGTTTAATTAATGAACGATGATAAAGATCTAAAGCTAAGCATCGTTAGGGAAGTAAAACCAAACATATCCAATAATAATGAAAACACATCCAAACTGTGCCGTCTGCTAACTGTGTTGTGCTTGGCATCTGGTTGCGTTTGTGTTCTCTGAGATGTGATGACAGACAACAGCACAAGAATGTGGTGATGTGGGACTTTGCTGGGGGGTGGAGGGAGCGTGAAGGGGGAGGGTGGTGTTGAGCCAACAATAGCTTGAAGACCTGGAGGAAGGTCAAGAGTTTGAGTATCACTGCAAAAACAATGCATCAAAATGTTTTCTTGGCAAAGAGACAAGACAGAGAAATTAGAGAAATGCAGAATGCAAGGGGGGAGTGGTTTTGCAATTCAAATATTTCATAATTACATTTGGCAGTAGTACATGACTTTATAGGTAAAGAAATGATGAATAATATCAATTATCCAACCTTGGTCTGAAATGTTAAACAAGGCTTGCTAATGAATTACAGTTTGCAATAATTTTTCCTCCCTCAATGTTATTTCAAACCTGTATGTCTTCTGTGAAATAAAAAAAAGAAGATATTCTCAGGAATGTTCATGCTCCTCTTTTTCATACAATAAAAATGAATGAAGACTGATGCAGTGGAGTTTCACAATGGAAAACGAGCATCATAAAAGTAGACCATATGGCTTGTGTCCTAAATTTCAGTTATCAAGCAAAATATATAAATAGATAAAAACTTTTCCCGTAAAAATATGTTAGTAATATTTTTGGTTTAACAGATTGAACTTAAATCAGTACAGTATGTCATTAAGTGATATAAAGTTGTAACCTTTTTTAAAATTCTGGGAATGTCAATTTAATATTTATTAAATTTTTAATTTATCATTTAATGACGACTTTTTTTCATTTTAAAAACTGTAAGTGTAACCATATTTTACATATGTCCTGTTGCTCTTAACCAAACAGGTTTTTATAATCAAAATCCTTTGATTCATCTCCTTTGCCAGCAGATGAATCTGCACGTAACCTTACCAACACCCTGGGGGGAAGTAGGGGCCCCCACAGGGTTGCCAGTTGTCACATGTTTCTTGCCGTATGGATATAATTGAAGGGAAACACTTCTGTGGAATATTGAGATTTGTTGTCACAACCTACTGGGCAAAGGAGACCCAATAGGAGCACAGTCAGGAGCTACTCCACTTCTAGGGCTGACTGCGGGGCAGGAGGATTCAGGTTTGCCTTGTTAGGGGAACAACTGAGAAAGGCGCATGGATCCCGTGGGAATGGCGCAGCTAGCCGACACCAACCGGCCTCCCGCTTACCTGCTTTTTTTTCTAACTGAAGACACGGGAGGTCGAAGAAACTCGCGAAGGTGTTGGGAGTCGCCCAGCATGCAGCCCTACAGATACCTGCTAGAGAGGCGCCGTTAGCCAACGCATAGGATGAGGCAACACTCTGCTTTGGAGTGGGATCTGACACCTAAGGGGCACAGCTCTTCCTGGCATAGATAAGCCAGGGAGATTGCATCTACCACCCAAAGGGACGGTTGTGAGGAGCATGAGGAAGGCAAACCAGGTCCGCGAGGGCCAGTGTCCTCGTCCTTGTGCGAGGTTCCGGCAGCCCTTGATCAGGACCACCCTCGTGCAGCTCGTGGCATGCAGGGCGGTGGCAGCCTGGTCCGCAGCAGCAGGCTCAGCCCGCGAAGCCTTTTGAAGGCCTACGCAGCTGATCCAGCCAGTGGCAGCACTGTGCGGGCAGGCACAGAAAAAGGTGCTCAGCCTGGGGGACCGCCGCGCAGCCCTTGGCAGCCCCGCCGTCGAGGGGGGGAGGAGTGACCGCGGAGGGCACTGTCCTGGCGATACGTGCACTTCACCAGCCGACTCTCCCTCTGATACTGCAATAGACATCTCGTCCCTCTGGGGACAAGATACATTTATCTCAGACAGACGACAGCTCCCTTAAGTTAAATTCTTATTGTCTATTTTCAATCACAAACCTATTTTATTAACCATAATTTTTGCTCCTTAT
>JAUMHG010000050.1:7056749-7070273 GCA_032359395.1 Enteromius anoplus
GCCGCCGAACCGCGTCATAGATCATTACCATAAAGTTGACTTGATTTCAACTCTCCTTGACGCTCTCGCCGTCCAAGACGCGCCGCTGCTCGCTGCCTTTTGCCGCCGGCTCACATTGAAAATGTATGACTTTCAGCCACTTTGATGCTCTCGCCGGCGGCGGTGTGAACGCAGTTATGCATTCAACCTTATATGTTTGAGCCTGTATCAAACGAAGAGGGCAATTTTGTAGAACAACCTGTTGTTCTGAGATTGCACATCCACCCTTCTGAATGGTAAGTTATGGGCGGGTTTATGCAAATGTGGTGCGCGTAACTATTACGCCTCCAGACTGTTACGTAACAGTCTGTGTTGTGTTGGAATTTGACAGTTTTTCAGTCGTCTTTTGCAAACACTTGATATATATAAGAAGTAGGAAACGATGGTGTTTGAGATTCACAGTCCATGTACTGAACTGTTATTATTCAACCATGCCAAGGTAAATTCAGTTTTCCATTCTATGGCACCTTTAAAATATAAAAGTTACTTTAATAAGATTGTACAATACTTCTGTTCTTTACTGTATTTTTTATCAAATAAATGCAGCACTGATAAGCACTAGAGACCTCTTTTAAAACAACAACAGAAAATCTTAATTACAAAATATATTTAAAATAAATATTGGAATAAATATAATAGAAGTCCCATTTAATGGCATAATATGCTTATACACAAAAGAAAGAAAAAAATATTTTCATATAGAGTAAGTGTAACTGAAATCTCAAATCTGTTAGTTTTAACAATAAGACTTTATTGCTGTTTATTGTTATGAATTTTACTTTAACCTGTTGATTAAGAAATTCCAGCTCCATCGCTCTCAAATAAAGTGTGCCACCTTCATCTGGGCATCTAGAGCTTTCATTATCTTTGGATCTGAGTCAAACATGACAGCAAACAAAACAATAATTAATATGCATGGCAAGTGCATGTATCAGGTTTTATGTATAATCTAGTCCAATGAGTTAAGAAATCAAATCAGTGCTAAAATAGATGATGTCAGGCATTGTGTGACTTACCTGCATGTGTCCATGTCTTGCCTGAGTTTCATGTGAAAGGTCAGCATCTCCTCCAGCGTGGACACTGTCAAAACATCCAGTCATTACTAAAATACTACTGAAAACTTGTTTCTGTACATATAAGAGTATCTGTCATAAAACGTACCCTTGTCAAACAGTCCAGAAAAAGGATCTCTCTGCCTGCAGTCTCTGTGAAACAGCTCTGCCCGCACGTGACTCTTCCAGGGCTCCATAATCTGTGGTGAGTTCAGTTGGACTATTCGCCTATTTTAGACTCTTATCTATTGGATCATTACAACGTTCTCATATTAAATATCACGGGCAGACCCAGATAACTAAATCTTGTTGCAGATTTTCTCAATATGTTGCGCAGATGGCTTTAATTACTAGCTAAACATCATCCGTATTTTGTTTTCTCCAGCACAGTTATCGGGTTTCGCGTTCTGGTATTTTGTTCTTCCGCGGCTTCCGTAGTTCGCTAAACACTGAAAGTGCTTTGTGTGCTACAGTGGTAATATCTCGTCAAAATTAGTTTACGGTGCATCAGTATAGATGTAAGTAATTTAGTTTTCAAACGTATGGGTTAATGAAGTGCGTTTATTATTTTTCAGTAATTAACGTTAAACGCTTGTATAGCGAAAAGGGCGCGCGTGTTTGTCTGCTGTTGTCGATCATCATTTTGTTTATTTGAGTTGAGCGCTTGTGTTTTGTATGTTCACACTTTTTTTCTGTAGGTTGTTTGTTCGGAATGGCTAATGACAGGCTGAGGGCGTTAGAAGATGTGGAGAAGGAGATCGCTTTAGTGCTTCAGAGCGCAGGTTCGTCACTTCTTCAGTGTATGCATGCATTTATTTTCAGAATACTTGACCCTGGATGCATTTGTGGCATTAGACACAAATTCTATTGGTTAAAATTGATTTTTTTTCTTTTATGCCAAAAGTCATTAAGATATTAAGTAAGCATATTTTGCAAATTTCCGAACGTAGACATGTCAAAACTTAAGGTAATATGCATAGCTAACGTAAGTACTTAGTTTGGATAAATGTATGATCTATTTGCTCAAAATTTTGATTTTATTGCACCTTCAGATTCCAGATTTTATAATGGTTGCATCTCGGCCAAATATTGTCCTATCCAAACAAACCATACATCAGTGCAAGGCTTATTTATTCACTTTTTATTTTCATTAACTGATTTTATGGTGTAAAGTCACATATTTATTCGGACACCAATGTCAAATTCTACATTGTTATTGCACTGCCTTTAAATCAGGACAAAATCATAAATATGATAAAACTACGTCCGTGTTGACAAAAAGAAGCTTAAACCAACATAAGATAGAAGAACATAAGATAGAAGTCCTACACTATCTTGGCACTGGTCATACAAAAACCCCTTTTAAAACCAGTAAACAGACCATGTTTTATGTTGATTCACGCACACACACACACACACACACACACACATATATACATATATGTATGCACACCTCTGGACCAGATTTATGTAGTTTTATTTTAAATGAGGGGTTCTACGACTGAAATTTCAAATCTACATATTTGAACTGAACTTAATATTAAGCATTTTGTATGTTTATTCAAGCACACAAATTGAATAGTAACAATCTTTCTTTCAGGAACGATCGTGCTGGAGCTTTCTAAAGAGAAGGCCAATGCCAGTTTATTAGACCGACAGCTGAACCAGTTTCAAACCTCCATCAACAGAGTTGAGAATGAACTGAGTTCACAGATCCGATATCTGACACAGGTGTGTGTGTTCACATCTATCTATCATTCTGTCGACCGTTTGATCAATGTAATAATGCTGTATATATGTATACAACATAGAGAATCAGAGAAAAGCTTGGACTGCCTCTGTGATGTGATGCACTAACTTCTTTCTTTTTCCTTTCTCACTTCCTTTGCTCTTTGAGTAAAGGTGGCAACAGGGCAGCCTCATGAGGGATCGACATATTCAGCCAGAAAGGACTGTCAGATGGCCCTGAACCGTGCAGACTATGCCAGGGTCAAACTGGGAGAGCTGGGACGCACCTGTGAGATAATGCTTGAGCCACAGACATGAAGACATATTAAATGGACTGTTGCATGTATTTTACATGAATTAAAACCTTTCTGAATACAATATACAAGATTATGTTTTGTAATCTCCTGAACTTTTGGACAAACCCTTATTTTCAGTTAACGCTTTTTTAATAGTTATGACAAAAGATTTTTTTTTTCCATTAGTATTTTATTGAAGGGTACATGAGACTCTCCATTCACATATCTTACGTTGTTCATCACAAATGTGATCATAGCAAGTATACAGCACAAGGGTTGCAGGGTGAACTTCAATAAAATAATAGACATTTATACTACCACACATTTTTAAATATTGAAATTTAAAAAATGTCAAACATACACACATTCTACATGAGCACCATCAACTATCATATTGACATTGTGTTTCTTACGTTATACATCAGAAGACAACTGTTCAAATTTGTTTTATTTATATCATCGGGAATGTGTAGCCAAAGATTTCTGGAAAATACAACACTTGACATGCACACATGTATCTGTGCATATATACTGTTTTACATTATTATTTCACTTTGTGTTCATTACACTATCAATATATCTCGTGTTTAGATTTTGACCTGAAGATGATCTGCCAAATATATCCCTTTCAGACAATGTAACAGAACAGACCGCTCTCTGAAATTATTGTTCAGGTTTTTTTTTTTAAATAAATAATTAGGAATTGCTGTTGAGTTTGAAATTGTTTGGGTTTATGTGACCATGTACTCCTGGCGCTTGTTGAGGCGAACCTGACACAGAGACACAGCGCCGACACCTACATAGATGGCAGCAGCAATGAAGCAGTTGATGCCAACTTGATTGTAGAGTCCGTAAATGTTTGCCGGTGGATTCTTGCTGTTGAAGATAAGAAAGTTCACAAGTAAACATTTGCATGTATAAATGTCATATTTGACATTTGGCATTCAATACATGCAGTCTATTCAGTCATTGTACTTGAATTCATATACAACATATATTACCATGAAAAATTTGATGTTGGTAATGCTTTTAAAATTAGTATTTTTCTTATTAGTAATTATCTTGTGTATATATATATAAGTAATATTGTGAAATTATTCCAATTTAGCAAAACTATTCTATTTTAATTTAATTTAATATGCAATTTATTCCTGTGATGGCAAAGCTGAAGTGTCAGCATCATTCCTCCGGTCTTCAATGTCACAGTATCCTACAGAATCATTCTTATATGCAAATTTGGCTACAGCAGTCTTATTTTGTTTTGAAAACAAATGTCCAAAAGGACAGCATTTAGCCTAAATGAAATATGTGTGTGTGTGTTTGTATATATCTTACTGATTGCCAAAAGGTATGTTTTTAAATATGTTTGATCAGAGACCTCACTATATAACATGTCAGCATTAATATTTAAAGATGGGGTAAAGCAACTTACTCATCACGGATGTCTTCCTCAGTGAAAGGAACATCTTCGATCAGCACGGCAGATTTTGCACTGAAGAAAATTCCCAACATTGACTGGGAAAAAAAGCATAATAACAGAGTTTTATGATCAAATTTTACGACATTAGGTGGAATTAATTACGGATATTATAACCCAATGCTAGTACATTAAAATTTAATACACACACACAAACAAAAAGAAAAGAAACTAAACTGGGAGAAAAAAAAAGTAAAAATAGGTTCTTAGGCCTTTAACGTTCCATCCTATGATCCCAATACCTGCTTTTATATTCCTCACATCAAGCTCTGGTATATTCAGCAGACAAATGCATGGCTGAACGGATCTATCTATGCACGTTTATTTTAAACGTACGCCTTTTAATATCATAGAACATTTAAATACAGCAATATCTACTATTTATATATAGGTTAAACATCCCTGTCGTTGGGGGTCAATCCCATTAGCTAACGTACAGCTAGGAAGCAATGGCACGACGATTATAATCCTTACCAGCATAATGACACCCCAGATGCTCAACACGATCCCACAGGCGGCCAACTTGGGCCCGCAAAATAAGAGTGACGGCATTTTATTCGAAATCGCCCACCGATTCTTCCTCTCAAAACCGGGAAAAGGATGCTACATCCAGTCGGGATGATATCTCTAACCCCCTTCTCTCGGTCCAATCGACGGGATGTCTTTCGGAGGCACTCGGGTTTGTTCGACTAGTTCCGTACGCGTATTCGACAGCGCTCGGCTATTTCCGTCTGGATGTTGCGCAGATCGCACGCAATCATTTGATTGGCCATGCACCGACCAATCACACGCCTCATTTTTGGAGCGCGTTGTACTCTGGGAATTTTTAGTTCGAACTATTATGTTCCGTTCATGCTGATTATAGGTACTTTTTATTAGATATATAATACATATAAGGATATTTCCCTACGAGAGGACACTGGATGACTGCAGCAGCTATTTTAACCCGATTTGATCGTTTTAGTTACTCAGCGCCGCTGACTAAGACGCGACTGGATCGTTGTATTTGTGTCAGGTCTTTATATTCCAGCTCATCGTTCCGGCATGACTTCAGCTTCCACAAAGGTAAACATTTGCACTATTTTGCGTTCAAATATGTAAATAAGTAAATGCTAAATCGAAAGCACACACCAATGTCGATCAGGTAGGCGAGATCTTCTCGGCTGCGGGCGCTGCTTTCTCTAAACTGGGTGAACTGACCATGCAGCTGCATCCAGTGGCAGACTCCTCTCCTGCAGGGTGAGATGTAGCTCATGACCTCGTTTCTGCTCAAACCGCATCTTCTGGAGTATCTGTATGGTTGGTGTATTATCACTGACTCTTTCTTTTTGTTTCTCTCAGAGCCAAATGGACCGACACCGAGATAGAGATGCTGCGGTCTGCAGTTCGCCGCTTCGGTGAAGATCTGAACAGCATCAGCTCAGTCATCAAAGAGCGGACAGTGTAAGTGTTTATGAAGCTGTGGGTGTAACGGTTACAATTATTAATTGCTTATTAGCATGCATGTTCTATAATAGTAGCCATTTATTGGTGCTAATTAAGCACATGTCAATTCCTTATTCTACATCACTTTTTCTTTTATGTTTTTATTTTTACATAAATATATGCTTAATAATGAGGAAGCAATATTTCACCCATATTTTGGCAGTTTATTTTCACAAAATTATTTGAAATATTAAAATACACTTGCATTTAATATCTCTTCTTCGGATGGAAAGTGGCTTTTGTCAAATTAAATGGATGCAGACACCAACATGCCTTTGACCCATGTATAAATATGAAAAGGAATTATATCAAAAGTCATTTATGTATTCTTTGTGCTCTTAACAACTAAAATTTGCAAATGTTTTTTATTAATAACTCATGGGCTGATGCATCATCACACGATAAACTAAATATAAAAGGAATAATTTAAATATGTTACAGTTTAAAAGTAAAGTCACATTGTTTGTTCTCAAAGGATAAGTTGACCCAAACATTACAATTTTGCCATTGCATGTCATTCCAGTCATGCATAGCAAAAATTTGTATTATGAAAAATGCTGGTAATGGTCCACATTAACTTCCAATGCATTTATTTCCCTACTATAGAAGTCAGTGAGTTCTTCAAAATCTTGGTTTGTATACAACATATAATAAGAAGGAAACTTTTAAAGGTTTGGAAATGATGTAAATGATGACAGAATCTTCATGTTTCTCTATCTTACCCCAATGCACCACAAAAAAAAAAAATCTCTTTTTTCTTATAGTGCCCAGATTAAGACCACAGTAAAAAGGAAGCTGTATGAGGACAGCAGGGTACCTCTCACTGCAGAGTCGCCTAAAAAAGCCATAAAGAAGACCACAGTGTCGCTACCGCTGCCTCCTGCATCGGTCGCCCCCTCCGTCATCACCGTGCCCACCTCACAGGTTGTTATTACAACTGGACTGCAGAGTTCTTCATCTTTACAACCAGCGATAAAGAACCCTAAAATATCAGGTGTCTCAGTGCTGGCATTTTGTTTCATTATATATGTTTCATTATTATATGTGTGTCAGTGCACTTACACAGTTCGTCTGTCTATTATCAGATGTGACCCTGAGTGCTCTGAATGACTCTGACGTGAACAGTGATTTGGTGGACATCGAGGGGCTTGGAGAGGGTTCCACTAAAAAACCAAACTTTGACCAAGGTAAGTCACATTATAAATGTACTGAAGATTAGAAAATGAACATCCTGCCATCATTCAGAAACATTTTATTTGCTTTCATTATGAAGCTAGAGAACAGGGTTTTTGCAAGTCGGGTCTTAATTCACACTTCTTATTACACTTCAATATCTTCATCTGTACGTCTTAATATCTTAACGTCTTGAAAGCGAGATACAGTTGCTTCAGATGCGAAATGAACATAGTTGACATTTTGTTTTCTGGAGAATAAATCGAGTAGTATCGAGTTCATGCTTAAAACAAGACCAAACATCCCTCAGTTGTGTCAGAAACTTTAAATTAAGTTGTTTTGTCTGAGCACACACACATCCTATTCTTGGCTACCCTTATGGGGACTCTTCATGGTTTTTATACTGTACAAATAGGGTTGCAAAGGGGTGGAAATTTACCATGGAAATTTCGTATGGGAAATTTTGGAAATTGCTTTGATTAAAAAAAATAAAAAAAATGTAATCAGAAGATACAGTAAGAGTTATTTTCATATTGTAGTGCAGCTTTATATTAATTAATGGAAATTTGTTGGAAGTGTTTTCATCTGTTGTATGATCATAAATAGTGTGCTCCATAGATAGGCTCCATATTGACTTATTGTTTGCTTTAATTTATTCCATAAAAACTCCCCTCTTAAATTTACTTTCATAAAGCCTGCAGAAACCCCTATCAGAAGTGCCCCTATCATGCCATTTTAAAGGTAGCTAATATTGCTTTATGAGTCTCTGAAAACAGGTTTATGTGTATGCAGGGTCAAGAAACACTTTAGTTTTCTCAAAAAAATTGATTTAATTTGACCCCATTTCTAAATGATTCATAAACGACTTGTGTGAAGCAGTTTGAAGAATCAGTTTGTCTAAACCCCGCCTTTCCGTGAGCCCTCACTGTGATTGGTCAGATGGCGCAGTCCTGTATGATTGGTCTATCGCTACAGCGTGTCGGAAAACGAAACGCCCATTGCCAGAACTGAATGACAGCAGGATACAGCGTCTTCTTGACATCCACCCGAAAATTGTACAGTTTGGGGGCAGGGCAAGTTGTTTGCGACATAGAACGTGGGTGGACATTATGCAAATATGTTATTTTGTGACGTGTGGCAGTAACAGAAAAAGATTCGAACTGCTGACGACTCGTTTAGATACGGAGCCAGCAGGAGAAAAAAAAAAAAAACAATCCCTGGCGACGGATTTGCAATTCCTTCCCTCAGTTTATAAACCGTACCCACAAATTCTTAAACCGTTCCCTCGGTTGAACAAATCCTGCCCACGCATTAATAAACCATACCCACGAATTTCCAATCCATGCGCTCAAATCTTGTAAGCTCTTGTCTTAGTGCAAGGTAGAGATCAAACGCTGTGTATCTATCCTTGGGAAGCCTGAGGTGATGTTGGGCCATGATGTGTGCACACAGGGTGAAAACATCCTTATCACAAGCAACATCAGAGCGATGGATAACACTGATCTTCGCATGCAAATCCAGGTGGCTGGTTGAATCTGCCGGCAAATACTGGGGGCGGGGCCACAAATCCATAAGTACAGTTTACAGTCCCGTGGGAACAGATTGCGAAAGCAATGGTACGGGTACGGATTCAAAAACCAAAAATTTGAGCGCAAGGATTGGAAATTTGTGGGTGCGGTTTGTTAAACCGAGGGAACGAATTGCAAATCCGTCGCCACGGATTGTTTTTTTTTTTCTCCTGCAGGTGACGCCGCGGGCTCCGTATTTAGGCAAATGCGTGCCGACTTTTATTTTTTTTGATAGATAATAACTTAATTATAGTGCACTGTCGGCATCACAACTTTTGCAGATAGTTTATGTTCACATACAGCTGCACTGCATGAAAGATCATATTTGAAAAGGCATAATAGGGGCACTTTAATGTAAAGAGAGACTGTATTTTTTATCCCCCCGTAATTCCTATATTTTTTGTATATTATACAAATAATTCCCACAGATACTGATATATCACAAATGACAATAAAGGGACTACATGGTGACAGACATTTTTGGGAAAATGAACGCATGGGAACAAATTGAGTTGATTAATTTTCTTCCTTCTTTTCTTGCAGAGAGCTTGAATCTGGACTCTAGTCTTATAATAAACTCCAGCGATCTGCCTCTGCTGTCCCGCTGATCTTCACTTGTCAGTCAGAGCGAGGATGATCAAGTTTGATCACTGCTAGACAACCCCAACACATTTTCAAACAGCACCAGGGGCCTGTTCCATAAAACAAGTTAACCAAATAAGCCAGGTTTATTTCAGTTAGTCTGACTTACTGTCATTTGATTCGGTTTAAAAGAAGTCAGACTGACTAAAACTAGCCTGGCTTATTTGGTAAACTTGTTTTATGGAACAGGCCCCAGATCTGTACTACATCATCAACACACTCTCCAGCCGCATCAGTGAAGATGAACTCGATCAACTCCATCCTCAGCTCTTAAAATGCGGCAAAAACAGATAATGGAATTATGTTTTTAGTGATTCATGTTGTACGCTCCGATTTGCCCACAGTTGAAAAGAGGTTTACAGAGCAGTGGTAAAAAATACTTTTTAAATACTAGGCCCTTTTGGCAGGAGTAAAACTTTGTGAAGTGAGATGTTGCTTGTAATGAAAATGTGGCAGCACATTTCTTTCACTGCCACTGTATATTAGGTGCAGCTTCTGTTGTATGTATATATTATTTTTTACCATTACAGAATAATTAAATAGGTCATTTCAACAGCAAACGTAAGACGCGCCTGCTTAAATTTTACATAAACGAACAAAATCATCCTTTTAAACTGGCTCGGCATAAAACACGGCAAACAAATCAATAAAATGAGTTTTTATTATGATCTTTTTCATAAGAATATATGGTATATTATACATTTTATGGTAAATGATATGTCTTCTCTGATAACTGAACATTCATCTTGGGAGATCGAGAGGGAATAAATGTACTTTTGCTACCAATATGTCAAAAAATATCCGTCTTTCACTTCATTTTTCTGGCTTCTAGAATATATTTACAACTTTCCCAACTGATAGGCAAAATTTATTGGCTTTGGCATTTCTTTACAATGCTTTTCGTGCTGTCACAATCCATTTCGTTTCTTCAAAACACCACTCGATCATTTAAGGAGAACAAATACGGGACCTGTCGTAATAATGGCAAAAACCGAAAATGGTACTCGTTCTAGATTACACAAAACAAACAGCTGTCAAGTCTTTCTTTCAGGTTCTTGATAAACACCTGGAACTGATTATCCCGATGAACTTGACATGCTAATTCCAGCAACTTAAATGCGTATTGCACATCTGTAATCACCCATAAACATTGGTATCAAACTTTGAAATCTCAAGGACCCCAACAACTAGAAATTTGCGAACGACAGTGCAAGTAACTTTGGAATTAAAACTTCAAGACTCAAAACCTGTAAGGCATTATCACTGAATGACTAAAAGTAAAAGGCAATGACATTATATCGAAGACTGAGCTGTATTCCTCCTTATATCTGAATATGGAAACAGAGGAATGGCTTCAAATGTCTGATGTGCAACTTTAGAGACCGACAAGCTGCCGGTGTCCATGCAATAAAGACTTTGGGAATCAAAAATTGTGACAATGAAGTACATGCTGCTACCAGAGCCTTGACACATTCATAAATAACAAATGTAACGTGCGCCACAGTCAGCATCATCATGGTAGATTTGCTTTAGAAGGGCTTCCAGTTCAATTAACGGCGGCACGTCACGTTTTGGATAATACGTTTTCTTAATAATAAAATCCATCGAGCTCAAACACCACGATTAAAGCCACAATCCAGAACTGCTGCTTTTACGTAAAAATCTAAATCGACTTAAAAGATCTGAAAGTATTTTCCCAACGATTAAAACATTACAAAACAAGACCCATTACAATTAAAGTAAATATGATCCCACTCATGTAACAGCAACGTTGATATCTAACACTGTGCAAATAGTACAAGAGGAAGAGTATGATATCCACTGAGACCGTGATTGTGTTTCTGCAGGGACGGTTTACCGTGTTTTGTAATGCAACAGCTCATCCCCTGAATTCATAACGCAAAAGTCTTTGTTTAGGAGGGAAAAACAGTTTGACTAATGATTTCCTCACTGAAAAGCATGTTACCTCAGACAGGATACGTTCTAAGGCTTTAGGTCAGTTTTCGATGTGGACTTTTCACTGAAAGTGCTTGGCGTGTACAACAACGGATTGTAGACGACAGGTGAGACATCAAGTCTTTACAGTACATGTTTTAAAGGAATAGTTCGACCAAAAATTCATGATTTGCTGATCAGAATTTTCTTACCCTCAGGCTATCCAGATTTGGAGAAGTTAAATCACTTACTCACCAATGGATCCTATGCAGTGAATGGATTTTTAAAAAATCTGCTTGTTTGTGAGAAACAAATGCATAATTTAAGACATTTTAACATTATACAATCTCTTCTGGATTATTTTGAAGGGTTTTTTTTAACAGCTGTTTGGACTCGTCATTCTGACGAAACCCATTCACTCCAAAGTGATTGAATGTCAAACTTGCCCAGATCTGTTGTGATGAAGAAACAAACCGGAGGGCGAGTAAACTGTAAGCAAATAAACATTTTTGGGTGAAATATTTTTTTTTTTAACGTAAGCAATTGGCGAATCAAAATATGGGAGTTGCCTGAATGCGCTGGTATCATTTGCAATGATTTAAAGAACAGTTTTCAAACTCAAAACGTTCAGTCCAAGCTAAAAGCTAACTGGAAAAAATAGACCTATTTACAGACCCCTCAGATAAGCGCAAGAGAGAAACACAAGATTAATACCTACCAAAATAATATTCGATTATTCACATTTATACACATTTATACACAAAGTTGACGTCTCTGGCCAACAGATTTTAATACTCTCTATTCTTTTTCTATGCATTCCGGACGTTTTATCAGACCGTTGGACCCTGTTAATGGAAGCTGAAGATGTACCAAAATACTCGAGGAAAACGAAGAGGAGCCAAACTGGTCTAGTCTGTACACTTAAGGAAAGGGTCTTTGCGTCAATTTTGGCCAGGTTTCAATAACCTGAACGCTTTCATTGCAAATGTGTTATTGCAGATGCTATTTCATATATACAGCAAACTATTTTGTAGGCACCGAAGTCTCATAATTGTTCATCTATGTTGTCATGTCAGATACATCCAGAAGATTCAGTCTTCTTATATTGCATCTTGAAATCGAAGTAACAGCTGGTTCGAATATCCTTCAGAAGGGGTCGAGCTGAAATGCTCTCTCTATGTAAATTAAAAGCGGGAAAACTAAGAGGGACAGAACCGAGATTAGGTCGAAGTTTGGTCTTCATTTTACCACACCTTGAATCCAAAGCTCTACAAGGTGATGATGTGATGAATACTGGGCTTTAGATGCTGGGGTGGTGAGAGGTGAAGGTGGGCGGAGGGGAGAGAGACAGGGGGGTGGCCTGGGTGTTTGAAGCAACAGGAGCAGTCCCGGAGGAAGAGTCCACTGACTGGGAAACACTGCATGTATGAAGATATTTGTTAAGTAGATCATATAATGAGGCATGTGATTCTGTTCGGTTTGTTATTTAAGCATCACTCCAAGACTCACCTGACTGTGTAACTAGTTATGTGAGCAGGGTCTGTCACTCCAGCGACGAAGAGCTTCTTGGGCGGACCATCTGATTCCACTCCACCTGAGTAAAGGAAATAAACTGATAATGTAGAACAATGTTGCCTGCAACGAACAAACAGAATCACTAGTGCGTTCAAAAACGGGTTGATTCTTTTGAATAAATCAGTCAAAATGACTACGTCTCTAACGACTCATTAAGTGACATGAAATTAACCAAGATCCAATACTATGTACTGGGGATGTAACGGTATAAAAATTTCACGGTGCCTCGGTATGAATGGCACGGTACGGTATTTAGTGAATCATTTACATAAACAAAACTAATTGAGAGGCCCCCAAAAAGTGCCAGAAGTGTTTATTAAACAGTTTACATGAACACTGAACATATCAATGGCACACATTAGCCATCTATCTGTAAACTTTGAAACAGGAACTTTAGTTTAATAACAAAAAAATGATTAAACCTTCCACACATCCGATTTAAAACCCGCTTTAGACTGCTAGAAGACGTTATATATTAATTTGCATATTCATTACGTCAGTGCGTCATATTATCTTGCTTCTCTGTGGTCACATAATGTTATTCAATGCACCCT
>JAUMHG010000050.1:7079927-7098240 GCA_032359395.1 Enteromius anoplus
ATAGTAAATTAAAGTTTATTCTCAGCGATACAAATGATTCTATATCAATAAACGCTGTATCACTGCTTCCACTAAAATATTAAGCAGCATTGTTTTTAACATTGATAATAATATGAAAGTACCATGTCAGCATTAGAACGATTTCTGAAGGATCATGTGACACTGAAGACTGTAGTAATGATGCTGACAATGCAGCTGTACCATACAATAAAATTTATTTAATATTACAATACAATAAAATTACATAAAACATGTTCAAATGCAATTTTAGTCATTTTCATCACAAAAAATACAGCTTTTAAGTGTGTAATTTACTTTAAAAAGAACATAATTATGCTTCAAACTAAAGTTTTGAATGTTGTAAATCATCCCAGAGATGGCTGGTTTGGTTTGGTTTTTAATGGAAGAATTTGAAAGGGAAAAATCCCGCCATCATTTACTCACCCTTACGTGATTCTGTGGCACTTTATTCTGTGGAACACAAAAGCAGATATCTTGAATGACACTTTTAGGTTGTTTTTGAATCCATTTCGAAACTTGAAAGCTTCCATCCCCATTTTGTTTTGTGATTGCATGCATAAACCACCCAAACGCATTCTTCTTTTGTGTTTCACGGAAGAAAGACAGTGGTGCAAGACTGTTGAGTGAACTTTGTCTTTGAAACCTCTCACCTCTTTCTCCTTCTGTTCGGCCCATAACTT
Source organism: Enteromius anoplus (assembly GCA_032359395.1). NCBI lineage: Eukaryota > Metazoa > Chordata > Actinopteri > Cypriniformes > Cyprinidae > Enteromius > Enteromius anoplus. The sequence goes on from JAUMHG010000050.1 coordinate 7,080,629, forward strand.
GTCTCTGAGAGTCCTGAGCGCTGCTTTTACTTCCTGTTTTAGCCCCCGAGAACAACTTCCACGTACCTCTGCCTCACATGAGCTCTGAGGGTAACAAAAACCTAATGCTTTTCGCCACCTCATAAATCATGACCTGAGATAAAACTCTCCATCACGACTCTCTGCACCCACCTCTTTGCTAGACGCTCCTTCGTCATCCTCCTCCTCCTCGCTCTCGCTGTTGTTGATGAAACACAGCTGAAGGTTTTTAGGACTATTAAACCTGAAGGATGGTAGCATACGTCATACATTAAACAGAACAAGGCAGCTAAAGATTATAAACATGCAGATGTGTTTTACCGTGACGTTATGACAGGGACACGGCAGGGACTGTAGTCGTTCTCATCCGCCCGAGGCTCCCGATGGAGTGAGTGGTGTTTCGATTCTGTCCAGCCTCCAAGTGGTCGGTCTCGCTCTGATAAACCTAGACTCTGAAGCGTTATGAGGTCTCAAATTAAATTTGAAAAATTACATATAAACATATATAAAGTCCTGGTAAAATGTTACCTCTGCTTTTTTCCTTCTTTCCTCTTCCTGCCTTTCTAGCTCTGCAATCCGCACACTTAAATCTTCCCATTGCATGATGGGTAGGTCCTGATCCCTCAGGGAGGACTCATCGCTTTGCTCTTTGGTCCCCTGGCCCGAGGGGTCATCAGAGGTCCTCTCATAATGCCTGTCGCTGTCTGGATTCTCCTCCATTCGTTGGAGAGTGATGCTTGTCCAGCATAGACAGGCTAAAAGCACACACAAAATTGTAAACCTCATAAAATATAAATGATTTCCAAAACCTTTCATAAAGCTAAACTAAAATTGATATTGGGGGAGAAAGAAGATCCAGGGGGACTCAACAAAATGAATGTTTCCAAGACTGAAAAAGTCACATTTCGTAAAGATGTTCTTTAAGAATTGTTTTTAAGTGATAATAAGTTTGTTGTGGCAAAATACAGTTTGAAAAGCTTGGGGTGGCTGATATTTGTAATGTTTTTGAAAGTGCTCACCAAGGCTACGTTTATTTGATATTTTAAACAGTAAAAATGATGATAATATTTCACAATATAAGTCATTCTAATATGCTGGTTTGCGGTTCAAAAAACATTTCCGTCAACATCAATGTTGAAAGCAGCTGAGCTTCTTAATATTGTGTGGAAAAACTTCAGAAAGTTCAGAATAACACCATTTAGGGGAAATCATTTTTTTTTTTTTTTGCCGAATAACATTTTCTATAAATTACCCAATGGACCCCAAACGTGTAAAACAGTAGTGTATGTTGGGCTGAGTTGCCTTAAATAAGCAACATTTGACAGTTTTATAGCAAAATCATAATGGGCATATTTCATAACATACTCCAGGAGAATTTGGAAACGGCTGGGAACAGGCCAAAAGACCTAACCCTAAACCAAAAAACATTCACCACACAGTTTTGTTTCTGTATAGGCTGCAGATACATATATATGAAAATGCCTGCAGAGAAAGCAAAAGTTGGTATGTGTGTTTTCCCCTGTGTTAACATCATTGTTTACATTTTCACGAGGGGCTAAATTAAATGACCCTTCAAGTAAGACACTATGACATTTTTTTTCATTCCAGTCCTTTACAGAAAGCCATGCTACATTAAAACCCCTGTTTCCAGAGAAAACAAGCCCAGCACACTCCGACTCAAGTCACATTAAAATGAAGCAGTGTTTCTGTTTGCTTCATGGCGCGTGACTAATACTGAAATCTTCAAAAAAAAAATAAACTAAACTAATTTTTTTCTATTCATTATCACAAACTCAATTTTAGACGTGACAAAGTTTAATCGTATCGTGGCAGTCTGCGCCTCCGGTTCCTGTTTTCTTTTCTAGGAGTAGCCTACATGACATGAATTCACTCACCTTTTATCGTAAAACTGATGTCGACATCGCGACTGTCAGCTAAAAGTCAGCGTATTTTAACATTTCACGCTGTTTAATGAATTATTTCTGTCTACTTCGATTCTTCCTCTGCTGGAGAGGAAACACCCCTCTGGCTTTCCCTTTCCTCCCGCCCTCCGTGTTTCTTCAAGTATGTTTTCTTGAACCGCAAGTTTACGGCGACTTTTCTTTATCGATGTGTCGATCGTCTGAACTTGTGGAGTCAGTTGCTGCTGTTTAAGTCTGAATTGCGCGTTAATGTTGTGTGTAGTGTTATAGTGACAGCTGGAAGTTCAGATAAGACTGTTTGGGAAGGGTTGAGAAAGTAGGTGTCCGATTTCACATGTTGGGAGATGAAGACTGCGAGCAGATGGGAAAGTCTGTGGGACTGTGGCGTGTTGTTCACACTGCTGATGAAAGCTGTGATGCAATGCTTCAATAATGTAGAAAATCACATCCCCTTAAACTTCACGTCGCATCTCTGTGTAAATATTTGAATACTTCTGGAAGAGCTCGAGGTCGCTGATGCAGTTTGCAGAAAGGATTGAAAATATTTAGCAACAAAAGTACTCCTGAAAATGAAGACGGAAAACGTTTGAAAAAAGAAACATTTTATTATGCAGGAACATACAAGGAAAAGAAAATTCTGGAACACTAAATGCCCTGTATTTAACGATCTTAAAAATGATTTTAATGTCTATAAAATCTAAAGATTGTGTATCCATAAATAAATAGTAATCTATTATCTTCTAAAAAGGTGTAATTGTATGACAACACAATTGTTTTAAGTGCATTAAAAAAACAGATGATGCCAAAATATAAATGCTGACATTTTTTATTGTATTACTTGTGGAGCTCATATGTCGTGTCATTTAAGCAACATAAAAAAACATTAATAGTAAGACATTATTACGATCATGTAACTGTTTAAATTAAAATTGAATTTATTACATTTACATAAATTAATTTATAATATTTTCTTATTATTTGTTATGCTAATAATTTAAATAAAATTAAAATTTCAAATCTTGATCTATTTGTCATTTATATATGTATATATACTATATTTCTGCAATCCTTAATTTAAAGTTTTTATGTTTGTTCTTTAGCATTAGCATGTTTTCCTATAAGAAAAGAAAGCAATACAGTGTAAATATTATTCATTTGTCCTCAGACAAATCGCTGTAGCTAAACTCAATCTGCCTGTTCTGATGGAGCTTCCAAAAGTTCCCACTGTGTGGCACCAATGAGCCTATAGTTGATCTGTTTGTATTTCTGTGGGTCTTTTTGCCTCTGTCTGCGCACCTCTTCATAAAGACTCTCAAACACTGGCTGAGGGGGTTTGAATCGGCCTACCCTGGCCAGATACCGGTAATAGTCCCACTGATCCTTGTCTAAATTGAGCAGGTGCTTCACCTGCACACCTTTGTCTTTTTTTTGTTGTATTTCTCTCTGCACTTCCTTCTCCATCTCTTCCTGGGTGGGTAGCTCTACTGAGCCCTCCAGGACAGCAAGAGCAAACTTAACCTATGGAAAAAAACAACAACAACATTAGAGTGAGAATCAGGCCCATTTCTATTTTTAAATCATATAATGTTTCCTCTCTGCTCACCTGACAGTCAAAATGTATGAAAGGGCAGATAATTTTGCAAAGACCGATAAAAAAAATTGAAGGGAAGCCAGGGGGCATCAAGTATTTGTAAAGTGGAGTCACAAAAAGATCCTGTACGTCCAGTCCCAGGTCTGATGGACAAAGAAAGGGGAATTTAAAATTGTATCCTGTACAGAACAGAAGGATATCAGCCTGGGTCACTGATCCGTCCTGGAACTGTAAAGATCCGTCCTCTAAAACCCCAACTACAGCACTAGCCTGCCGGATACCCGGAAGTGCAGGAAAGGACGTGGATGATGTGTTATGACTTAGAATCACCTACAATGAGACAAACACAACTGATTTTGAATATGAACCACTGAGATGCATATGAAAAACACAAAGTTTGATTTGAAAGGACATGGCAATCAACTTTTGTTATTATTTATTCACCCTCACTTTGTTTAAACCCATATCTTGTATGAAGTTGTGATGCAAGTTGTATGTATCTTGTTGATACTGATACTGATATTTTTGATACTATAAAAATGCATGGGCAGAAAGGTTTAAATTCTCAACAGAAACAAAGTAGTGACATATCTTTTCTTCCATATTGTAAGGGTTCATCCGAGTGTAACACAATATAGAAAAAAAATAGGGCAAAGACATTGTTCAGAAAAGAGAAAGAAACATAAGCATGTTCACTAATATTAAAACCATAAAACACATTTTTTATACTTGAGATTAAAAAAACAGACTTAAATTAAATATATAATTATTTTTGTCAGCTATCAGCCAATGCAACATTTCTCCTTTTTATTTAATTTAATAAAATAACTACAACTGCATTAAAAATAATATAAAAAAGGGATACTATACAAATGTATAAAAGTGTCTAAATGCACAAAAAAAGATTAAAACTTTAAATAAAATGAATCTAACCAAATGAATGAAATCTGATTAAAACCTATAACAGCATATCAAGGATATTTTTTTTCATCTTTGAACATTGTGCATTTTTTAAATGGACTGGTTTTATGGTGCTTTTGGTCATATTTTTAGAGCCTGTCAGCATCTGTCACGATTCCGAGCGACAACCTTTTGTGTTTCACAGTAAAAAGAAAGTTATTCAGCTCTGGAACAACATGAAGGGTGAGTAAATAATGATAGATATTTTGTTTTCAGGTGCCCAACCCTTTAATTTACAACCCAACAAAGCTGTGGCACTTAAAATGGCATATGACCTTTAAAAAAAAAAAAAGGAAGCTAAGTCACAAACCCGAGCATTAACTTGGGTCAACTCCATGGAAATATCCACACCGGATGCCTTGGCCCCCAAGACCACAACGGACTTGTTGGCGAAGGGCTCTGGATAGCGGTACGAGTGGCTGTGCAATACTTTCCCTGCAAAACAGCAGTGAAAGAAAGCAAAGATTAATGCAAGAAGATGAAAGACAGAGAGATAAAAGGGAAGATGCAGGGGTGTAATGAGACTAATGGTTGGGGCTTTCAGGGTTATGCATTTGTAGTGATCAGCGATCATTTGTTGTACCTTTAAAATGCTCTATTCCAGGAATGTAGGGCAGGTGGGGGTCGGAGTAATGCCTGCAGAAAAAGGAAGGGAATATGAGTCAGCGCTGAGACGCTAAAGGGCTCCTGTGGTCTTCTGAATTCCCTCACAGAAATGCCACATGAATGCATAACATAATACCCATTCACATCACCTCCGCGAGAATTCAGCCAGATAAAAGCCTCTGGGTATATTATGGGGTAAATGAACATGCCACTATTTGAATAATGCTATGCATTTAGAACATCTCGGCGAAGCTGCAATCGGAGATTAGATGCAGTTGTGTCCATCTGAGCATGTCTGGGAGATAAAAGGACTCTTTAAGATGGCATCCCTCACCCGTTGCAGACGAACACAGAGTCGAATGTCTGCGTGTTCTGGTCTCCACGTGTGCTGCGCGAAATTACCTCCCACGTCACAGCTCCCCCCGTCTCCGTCTCCATGGAGACGGGCTTCACCTTTTCCACCACGGTGTTGAACTGTGAGGGACAAAGCGGTCTGTCATAAGCAATATTCTTGCTTCCGTTGGTAAAAAAAATACTTAGCAACACTGAGAACATTTCTAATGTGGTCTCAAAATACACTGAACGTGTCCTTTTTCCATTTCGTGGTGACGTTGATGCCTTTGTCAAGCAGAGTCAGTGACCCCTACATGCCTGATCTCAACTTTAACCATATTTCCCTAACAGCTCTTTTTACTTGACTAATACAGTTGAATAAGAGGCATATGTACAAGACTACTAAGAGACGACTAAAAGAGCCATATTAATTATGCAATTAAAAATGCACATACCATTTCTGTATAAATTTTGCTTCTACCTCTTATACATTTATGTTACATTAATGTCCAATACCATCAGTTTCCCTCATTATTATGGTACGTAGAGACACTATGTTTAAGTTTTGTGAAATACACAGACACAGGTAGAGTGATACACTGGTTTTTAACAATAGTTTTCCTATTTTAGATATGAAAACCTTCAATGCAATGCCAACGTCTATGTTTCTTGCACTAAAAGAGCAATTTACTAGGGGACTGATAAAAAAAAAAAAAAGCTTTAAATGTACTCACCCTCAGACCATCCAAAATTAGTTCATTTCTTCATTGGACCAGATTTGGAAAAAAATTACCATTACATCACTTGCTCACAGAATGAGAGTTCCAACAGCTGCTAAAAACATAAGAATATACGTGCAATCCATATGACTCCAACTCATCAATAAATGTCTTGTCAATTAATGTCAAAGCAAAACACTTACCACCAGTTTCACAGACAAGGCTTAAGCTAGTCCCAGACTAAATTGCATGTTTAAGATGAAAATATCTTACCCTGGCATATCTTAAAACATGTCAGTGTCATTGTTCTATGTTAAGATGCACACCTGTAATCCCTTCTTACAAGGCGTTTTTGTAAAAGTTGCTTAAATATCTTAATTTAACTAATGCCTAGTCCTGGCTTAAGCTAAGCCCCGTTTGTGAAACCGGGCCTTAATGTTTTGTAACACTTTAGAATAGGCAACACTTGTTAACTATTAACTAAGAGTTTTTCCTCAATAAATTCTTAATTTGCTGCTTATTAATAGTTAGTGCGGTAGTTGTTAAGTTTAGGCACTGATTAGGGATGTGGAATAAGGTCATGTAGAATAAGGCATTAACATGTGCTTAATTAACACTTATAAAGAGCTAATATTCTAGTCATATGCACGTTAATTAGCAACTAACATAAAAGTGTTACCAAAGTGCAACTTCCATTCCCTGGTGTCCTCTCACATCATAATCCGCCAACATTTGTTTAGAACTGTTTTTGCTTGTAAACTGAGTAAACATGATCCAAGCATATTTTTCTCCTAATTCCGATTTTTACCACAATATTATAGATAGAGGACACAGAAGAAACGTTTTAAGTTGAAAAAAACGTTTAATTATGGAGGATAATGCATATCTGCACATTCTAGAACATTAATTGACGGACAGGAGTCATGTGGATTGTTGTGATGCTTTTATTAGCTTTGTGGACTCTCAATCTGGCGGCAACCATTCACTGCAGAGGATCCACTGATGTAGTGAAGGGAAGTAAGACTTAATTCTCTATTCCGTTTTGTTATAGACACAGAATTTAGAATAACAAACACATACCTTGATATGACAAGCAATCTCATATTTCTCACAGTACTTTTCCAAATACTGCTGAACCAACGTATGGTGCAAGAAGGAAGGCAGGCAGTCTTTGAAGGGGAAATCGGGGAACATCATAATCTCCTTCGGCAAATTGGTCCTTTAAACAGATTTTACAGTGCATAAAATGTACAAAAATTAATAAATAAATACATTCCCTGCTCAGAATAAAATAATAAAAAAATAAAATAAAACCTAGATTTGTTTGCCTTTTCTGTTCTCCCGACACCTGTCAAGTCTGCTGGTTTTGTTTGGGGTTATTTTTGCTTGTTAATTTGGGAGATCAGACCAGCTAGAGCCATCTTAGGCAACTTTAAGATGTTTTTATTCTCAGCAGGGATAAGAACCTCATATTGCTCTCTACCTGAGTTCCCTATACATACTGCTGTGTATGGGATAGCCATTGTCACATGTTCCCACTCGTTCCTCATAGAACCACGTCCCACCCAAATGATCGGTCATTTCATAAACCACGGGTGGATCAAAGGCTTCGGGCCTAGACAGGATGTGTCGCGCAGCGCAAAGCCCCGCCGGCCCGCCTCCTATCACCGCTACACGAGCTCTACTCCTACGCTCCATTCTCCCGAGCTACAAGGAAGATGTACATGACACAAAAATAAACAGACAAGTTTCAGAGTGAAAAGGTAAAAAAGTATTTTCCATTCCGGCATTATATGATGCGCATGCGCACTGTCGCTCTTTATCAGCATACCCGCAGGTCTCATATGAGTCAGAAGCAATTACCTGTTCTGGATCGGAAAACTCACCGCCGGTAATCACTCACACACACTACACACAAAGCTGTTTACTGCGGAGATTTAGCGAGCATAATCCCACATTTTGAAGCCTTTCGAAAGGAAATGCTTGGTCACCACAACAGTTGAATAATATGTCACTAATGTGAACTTCGGTCATGTGTTTAAGTCAGCTGCCTCCAATCAATATGGATTTCTCCTCTGTTGTTAGCTGTGGGGCGGCTGCATTGGCTGAAAGGAAAATCTTCCGGCAAGCTCACTTTATAACTGTCAGTTCTTATCAGTTACGAGACACACACTCTCAGTGTATACGCCACTGCCAATTCTTTAAAAGTTTCATACTTTAATATAGTTACCATTACATGTACCCATAGGTAATTGTTTGTTTGACATAACATTTGTGCAATGAAGCATTTCTTTAAGTTTTGTCAGTTTACCAGAGAAATGTTCACAACAGGGCATCCCTAGGCCATTTTTACTTGACTTGAGAATCATTTTCCCTGAAAGCCTAGTTAATATTTTGTGAATAAAACAGGCTTTTGGTTTAAATGTAAAAATGATTTCCCTGAATGTAAAACTCATACTGCATTATTTTTTTTTTATATAAATGTACTTTAGCATTCATAATACTTATTTCTTTATTGTAGGCGACCATTATTGAATTGGATAATGTCAGACAAGCACTGAGTGGAGCCGAAACGCTTGAGGCTGAAGTATATAGAATTGATGTTACATTACATAGCAAATCACCATAAAGATTATACTCAAGTTAATTATATTTAATTAAGTTTAAATTGCATGATTATGATTATGCATAATTCACTGCAGGCAGTTAGAATCTCTTATTCTTTTTAAGCATATTAAACCTATGTTATAAAAGGCCTTTGTAGGAAATGTAGGAGAAACCCCACAAACCTATTTCTGCATTTATTAAGCGGTAATATTGAGATTAGTGATCTAAGGCCATGCCACTGTACACTGGCTATAAATTATAGTAAAAAAAAAGTTAAAGGTACTTTACTTTGTGGATTATCTTTTCCACTGAGTACAGAGTGATTCTATTTTCTGCCTTTAAATACCATCCTGTTTTTCTCCCCAAAGTTATGTCTTAGACTCGAGTAAACTTGAGTTTACTGACATTTATCAGGCTCACTGATCCGATGGTGGCATTTTATCACAGCTTCTCTGGTCTGAATGTCTACAGAGCAGGATGGACACAGATAAAGATGAGCTTCATTCTATATATAGTATAAATATATATATATATATATATATATACATATAATAGAGGACATTTACTGACTTAAAACGGTCTGCTCCACAATTATGGTGCATAAATTATTCATTTCAAATAGCTGGATCAAAATTTATTTCTTAATAATGTTTATTTTATCACTCTACATTGTAGTACATCCTTCATCTTAATATTATTTCTAATCATTATTTTTATACAATTTCTATTTTATCTGTAGCACACCTGTACATACAATTTATGAATTTAAATTTATTATTGTTTTGGATTTTATTTTATTCTTCTTTGCGTCGTTGTTGTTGTCTCTGTGTACCGGAAGCTGTGACACCAAAATAAATTCCTTGTATGTGCAAACATACTTGACAATCTTTCTGATTCTGAAATACACCAGTGTATGCTAAAGCTGTAGAGGCTCCAAGGCCATTCAGTTTAAGATATTATCTTTCAAAATTGTGTAGTGAAATGCTCAGTTACTGATACCAGTCACCTTGCTTTTAGCACAGAAGACCTTTCTGTTGGCATGAAATGAATGCGTGTTGTAGAACTTATAACGTCCTATTTAGTCCACTGTTTTCTTACAAACCAATGCCAGTTTGCATTCAAATCCACCCCCATCCAATCAACAATTTCGTTTGCAATAATCTTTCATTTAGATGTATGTCACTATATAAAAGTAAATGTAAAAATTGGAGATGTTTTTTTTCACCTGGCCCCTTCTCCTCAGACTTGACATAAAAGCAGGTTGTCAGATTGACCACACCAGCAGAAAAGAGTGCACATTTGTTTTTTGGCAACTGGCAACCAAGAGTGCCGAAAATACAATTGGGTAAATTGCCAGTGTGTGGGTTTTAACATACCAAAACAGAGACCGATATTTTGGCCCGGAACGCACATTTTCAAAGGAGAATATTTGACTGCAGCAGTGTTTTTCAGATAAACAAGTGTGTTAACTTAGTAAGTTTCCTTAACCTTCAAATCAGTAATTATCTTCTTAACTGATGCCTATTAAACAACAACAACAAAAAAAGGGATCAGGCAAGTTTTAATCTGATTGGCTGACTTCGCACAGCTTTCAAGAGTATTTATTTCTGTATGTTGAAATGCTGCGTTATCTGTACAGAGGTTTGTGGAGATTGAATGGTACACTGAAATGATGTCACTGTCGGACACTTTAATTCACTTCCTACTGGTGGTGCGAATGGCAACCAGGAAAATGGCCCTAGTGGAAAATATAGTTCTCAGAGGATTGACTTAAGGGCCTTTCGCAACGCTTTAATTCCAGAACTAAAAGTACAGTAATAAAGTACTGAGCCGATTTTGCGCAAACTATTTCCCAGAACCAATTTAAAGTTTATAAAATAAATTATATGATACATATATTATGAATGTCTACACAATATGTTTACACAGCATTTTAAATTATGGCAGGTAAGGGCGTTTTCGTACGCGTTTAGCCAATCAGCATACACTTAGGTCGCTGATAGTTCCTGGTACTCTTAAGTAGGAGCTAATTTAGTTCCTCCAAACTGAGTTCACACCAAAAAGTGGGTAGTTCCACGATTAGTTTGGGTACTATGAATGGTTCCTGCGGTGCGAAAGGCCATTTGGAGTCTGGTTTTTCTAACCAACCGGTAAGAAAGCTTCTTATTTGAGAGAAACACTTCCCTTACTGTCACATGAAAACAATTAAACTCTGTTTGACCACTTTAGGTATCTCCTCCCATCTATCTCAGGCACTTGTCTCCCATAATAAGTTGTCTTACACCATTTGGTCATGTGATCAATATTGTATTACTACAACTTCTTAATATTGTGACAGTGATGAAGCCTACTTGTCTCCAGTTAATGGATCACTTCTACTGTACTACTGTACAGAATGATCATCCCAGGCTGGTGTAAGCAGCCCACACCCTTAACCATTCAGCCACCACAATAACAAAACATCCAAAAAACAAAACAAGGTCATTCTTGAGTGAATGAGAGCAATGCATAACGAAAGACAAGAGAGAGAAAGAGAGAGAGAGAGCGAGAACATATGTAGTAGCATTACAGTACACACATTTATTTATAACATGTTTATTTTAGAAGGCACCGTGAAATTTGCATTCGCCTCAGAGCTTTGTTCAAGGGGTTGTTGATCAGTCACATCCGATGGAGTATTAAAAACCCTCAGGAGAATGAGGAGTTCTGTCCCACAGGCACGTGGGCCGGGAACATCAAATCAGTTTTAATCCAGATAACATATTCTTGTCACATCCCTGGTTTGCATTTTGTTTCTCAAGCATTAATCTTTCAACCTTTCGGATATGTATCAAGATAATGTCCTTAGATTAGGCAGGATTAGCGTCAAGCACACATGACAACATTGTACTTAACCTGATTAACCCCACCGGGAAAGATAAACCTCCTGCATCCACCTCCTCAGTCAATTATGTACTTGACATCCATAATCATTAATGTTATTTACAGACAGCTTAGCACACTGTTGGAAAGTGTGTTTACTTCAAACCCTGCAAGACCAGGTTACTGACATATTTTGTTACTTTACTTCTGAGAAAGTGTGCGACAATGCTTAGATGACCCATACCAGTAAACGCAGTCGTTACTGGTTGAAAAAAATTTTTTTATACACCCTTAAGGTAATTACTTGAGAGACAGACTTTATGCGGATAGAGAGTCGGACCTGTAACCCAAAGGTCATGGGTTCGAGTCCCAGGTCCGGCAGGGATTGTGGGTGGGAGTAGCTCTCTCCTAGCCTGAGCCCGCCCATACCTCCTGTGATGCTATTTCTATTTCGCAAGCAAAGTCAGTCTGGCCAAGCCCGGCACGACAGAGGCGTGTGTAACGCGATTACGCAGTAGTTCTGCGACCGGAAAACATACTGGTTCAAGTCTGCTGTTGCAGCTGAATGACTGTATAAATACCAGCTACTCTCATAATAATCTGGCCAAACCGGGAGAAATCGCTTGACGACATTTTCCTGCTGCTTTAATGAAGCAAGCTACAGTTGGTTCCGGTGGCTTCAGGTTCCGTCGCCACTCATACGTCATCGGAATGAGTGGTCTGATTGGTTATAGATTTGTTCAGTAGTATACAGAGGCATCTGATGGACGCAGGTTAAGCCCACGTCCCAGAAGGCGTGTAGTGCTTGGCCAGACTAAGCTCCTATGAGATTTATAGTCACGGAAGCCAGGCTAGCTCTCTCCACCTTCAATACCACAACTGAGGTTCTATTTTGTATAGCGTAGCATAGAAAATGCAGCATCTACGTTCTACTTCATTTCAATGTTGCACACAGAATAGTAAGATGTAAGACTAAATAAAAAAACTGAAATAAATACACGTGGGAATAAATATGCAAATAAATGAATTAGTAAATAACACAATTTAGCATTTAATTATTAAATTACTTTTTAATTAAATAGTTCCTAATTTCTACAGGTCCGGGCCTGCTTGCACTACAGGTTTGTCGTGAATCTTTAAGAGCAACAGGTTGCAGTTTCCTCAAAGGCCACTTGATGGCAGCAGTAAGTCACCCTCTCTGTTTTGGCACCCCAAAGCATCATGACGGGCATTGTGTGCTGTGTTTGCAGCAACAAGCTGTGGGTTGTCGGAGTGGGAGACGTCCAAAAAAAAACAAATATGATGATTCCTTTCGCCCTCCGATACGTGCCAATCGGAGATAAGAGAAAATATGCTAGTCTCCGAAGAACGCGCATAAACTCTTGCGGGGGTTCGAATGTCATCCACTGGGGGAGGAACGGAGAAAGACAGTGTTTGAGAGAGACAGGACAGCTGGTGGTTCTTTGTCTGTGACAGGCATGAGCATTCAGCCCACCAGTGTACAGTGGCATGGCCTTACCGCGGTATACACGGCAAGGGGGCGCAAGCTTGTGAGCGGCAAAGAAAATTGATGAATGAGAAGACATGATGGTACTTCTATTATGTACCAGTGTCCCAAACGGAGTAGTACAAATCCTTAAAAAGCAGAGAAATAGATCTGTGCTAGTTCAAGAAAAACATAAAATTGAGAAGAAGGGCAAGAGCGAGGGGTGAGGGAGAAAGAAATAGGGAGAGGCAGAGAAATCAAAAGAATGGAGTGAATCAACCCTATTTTCCCCCAGTCTTTGTATTTTACATTCAGTGCAGGTCGCTTCCTGGCACTTCATGGTTTCGACCCAGCCGTATGACGCACCGCTCCCAGATGAAGGGGACCTGCTGCTGCTCGGGCTGATAATGATAATAGTTATGATGATAACAGTAATAACCAACTTCCCATGTCGCTCTCGTCCTGCCAGCTGCTTACGTGTTAGGATTATCAGCCGCTCTGACACACTGCAGTGGAGATGCTGCGGTACCCTGGGGCGCGAACGTGTGTGCTTTTCTGTGTGTATTTGTGCATATGTGCGTTCGCGTATGTGTGTGTTTACGTGGTGATGCCCTTAAATCTGTCCCTCTTGCCTCTATTTCCTGCCGATTACACTCTTGCCTGAGGTTGGTGGCCCATTCAGCTGTAAGTCCTGTTCTGATGGTGCTCAGGAATGGGCAGTTACCCACTCGCCCTTTCCACCCCCCTCTATTGGACATGTGTAAAGGACATATAGGGCAGACGTTTCATAGTGCATTGTTTTATATTGTGCTACATTGCATTTATGATACCAGCACTGGTGCCAAAGCAACCTGTAAGAACTGCTCTACTTGTATAGTTGACCACCTTGATAAATAATTAATCTCAGAGCACTTCAAAAGGGAGTTTTGCAGTAGTTTTCCTTATTGGACTTGTAGATTCCATGAAGATCCTTCAACATTGCAATCTTGGAACATTGTTTTTTTAGTTTTTAAATGTTCACTCCGGCTGCCACACCGGGTAGTTTTAGAAACTCAGTTTCCAATTTCTGTTTTCCTGATTACATTATTCTTTATTCACACCATTAACAAACATCAACAACCAGTGAACGGAAGACGCCGTGATCGGAGCTGTTTTTGTTGTGCGTCGAGGGTTGATAACGGAGATGGAATGTACATCACAATTACGTGATTGAAAGACAAAAGAGTATATATTTTTACATGTTTCTGGTAGTTGTTATAGAACTGATTTAGACCCTATTTTGATGTAGGAGCTAATTTAGTTCCTCCAAACAGTGTTCCCAGAACCAAAACCTTCCCTAGTCCTGCAGCCCAAACACATCAAAAAGTGGCTAACCTACTTCTACTAATAGCTGTGAGAACTAAAGTTTCCTATGATGCAAAAGGCGCTTTTTAAAGCTTAGCCATAGGAACTAGCCACCAGGTCTAGTCAGCAACTTCACAAACTATAGGTTGAGGGATGGAGAAGTACCTGGAATTCACCATTGATCCACCTATCACTATTTTCCATGTTCGTGGAGTACATTTATGTAAATTAAGTCTCTATGCAGCTTTTCAAAAATGGCGGGTGTTTTGTATGGCATGTGCTGTGTTTGCACTGCAGGAATTTATAATTTTGGTTTATAGGAATGCCTTTTGGGGGACTGGGACTAAAATAGCTCCTACTTTGGAGTAGGGTCTAATCCAGCACAGATACATTGATTGGCCACATGTCATATAGTCTCATGTACAGTAGCCAGGACTTCTGATTTAGGGACGTGAACAAAATTCTCCACAATAACAAACACCTTGGATGTATTTTGAAGAGTATTTTGAATCAGATGATGACTTCACCTCCTGAAGTGCTTTTAGTTTTGTGTGCCATATGCCTCAGACTATATGCCATATGTGTAACGATCAGGCTGGATGTGCCATCTCAGTTCTTTGGATGGCACTCCAGCTCTTCGTGAACTCTGTGTGTTTTTGTGTCTGTTTTCATGCCTAGACTTTTTATCAATGAACTCATGTCTCCGCCTACCTTGTTTGTTGTCATGGTCACTCATCTGTTTCTCCGCCCCCAAGTCTCATTGTCATGTGCATAAATGCCCCGGATGTCTTTGTGTTAGTCGCTGTTCAATGTTGAATGTACCCAGTGTTTTCTCCCTGTGTCCAGCTATCCGTGTTTACCGTATTTTCCCGTGTTTCCTTTGTTCCTCATTCTCGACCTCCCTACCTGGATTTACGTGTTTATCGCCTTGTTCGTGACAGATCGACCAGCCTCACAGGATTCAGCGACAGTATGCCACAACGCCCATTCAGAGACTTTTGTTTGCCCCGCTGGCAGGATTACAACCCGGTTCCCGTATCCTCTTTGCGTTAGCTGTTTCCGCACGGACGCCTTATAGAGGACTTTACGTGCAGGACTTTATATCAGTTTCTCACCGCGTCAATGTGGATCAGAAGACTATTAAAAGTTATTTTCTGTCTGGATTGGATCGCGAATTGCTGCGCGATTTGCCCTCGGAGGACCCCGACTGGTCTTTGGTGAGACTAATTGACTTTGTTCTGCCGTTTTGTGGGTCGTATTTTACTGTAGGAGAGGTAGAGGACGTTCGCGCACATGTGAGGGTTAATCACCACGCCGCAAGCGTCAAATCGAGCCCGTGGCTCGGCTCCCGCCTCGCTGTTCGCCGAACTCTGCTCCCGCATAAGATGGCCGTTCCCGAGTCCTTGCGCAAAATGGGCGTGCCCGGCTCTTCGCACAAGATGGCCACCGATCCTAAGCCACAGCACCGGCCTTTAGCCCAAGTGGAGGTTCGACCGCAGTCTTCAGCCACCATGGATGTCACCCCTGTGTACCCTGGCGTCATGAGTGCTGCGTATGAGGACAGCAAGGTCCCAAGCTAGTAAGGTTAGTGGCAGTAAGAGCGGTGGGCGTTATCAGGGATCCCATGCAGCCCATTTCAGATACTGTGTCCCTGTCGTCAGTGCTTCCCGCTATGGCGGTTGCCATTTTGAGTGTGTGGGCCGCACACTGCTCCCTAGTACCCCTCAGTGATCCAGATCTGCCATGGCCCGAACCCCCTGAGACTGTCAGTATCCCTGATCTGCCGTGGCCCGAGCCACCTGAACTGAATAGTGATATTGAGTACACTGAGGTTCTGCCAGTGAGTGCACGAACCCCGGAAAAGTCGACCCCGGTCGTAGATTCTCTAGGGGTTTCACTGATGGCTGCACCGCCTCAGAGTCAGTTCATCAGGGTCATTCCGAGCCTCACGCTTAACCCTGAATCAGCCATGGAGGCCTTTGAACTTTCATCTTGCCCTGAATACTAACCTGTCTGTGCTCCTTTATGCAGTTCAGTCGTTTGATCCGCCCCGGAGGGCATCTCCGCTGTCTGGTCGGGCCAGGAGGGCATCCTTGTTGCCAGATGTGCCCGGGTGGGCTTCTCCACCGCCTGACCCACCCTGGAGGGAGTCTCCGCCGCCTGCTCTGCCCTGGAGGGCGTATGAACTATCCGGTCGGCTCAAGATAGCATCTTCGCTGCCTGATAGGCCCAGGTGGGCGCCTTTTGCTACACTCAAATGGACTTTTCCACCGTCTGCCCCGCCCTGGTGGGCGTTCCCTCCGGCTCCTAAGTCTGGAGCATCTGGGAGCCACTCCTTAGAGGGGGGGCTATGTAACGATCAGCCTGGATGTGCCATCTCAGTTCTTTGGATGGCACTCCAGCTCTCCATGAACTATGTGTGTTTTTGTGTCTGTTTTCATGCATGAACTTTTTATCAAGAAACTCATGTCTCCGCCTATCTTGTTTGTTGTCATGGTCACTCATCTGTTTCTCCGCCCCCCAGTGTCAATGTCACGTGCATTAATGCCCCAGATGTCTTTGTGTTAGTCGCTGGTCAATGTTGAATGTACCCAGTGTTTTCTCCCTGTGTCCAGCCATTCGTGTTTACCGTATTTTCCTGTGTTTCCTTTGTCCCTTGTTCTCGAACTCGCCTGTACCTGGATTTATGACTTTGCCTTGCCCCTCTGGATTATGTTTGCTCCTCGTTTCGACATGCTTGCACTTGCTGGCGTGGACATTAATAACGTTATCTTATTTGTTATCGTGCTTGGTGTGAATGGGGGTTAACTTCACTATTTCCACAAACCTAGAAAACAGCAACAAATGAACCAAAGTACTGCTACTGCTATGCAACCAGGAAAATAGGGGGCCCTATAGGGCAAAATTTTGTTCACAGGGGACCGCCCTACAGGCCTGGACTGGCCATAGGGCATACTGGGCAATGCCCGGTGGGCCGACGCACATTTTGGGCTGGAGCTGTCAGTCATAATTTAATATTTAAAAAAAAAAGTTTATTATGCCAATTTAT
This sequence comes from Enteromius anoplus, assembly GCA_032359395.1. Classification (NCBI taxonomy): domain Eukaryota; kingdom Metazoa; phylum Chordata; class Actinopteri; order Cypriniformes; family Cyprinidae; genus Enteromius; species Enteromius anoplus. The sequence goes on from JAUMHG010000050.1 coordinate 7,098,126, forward strand.
TTATTACCGCAACGGTAGAGTATCTGAGACACGAATCATGGCCCATTGGTTGACTGTCTTAAAGGACATTGAGCTAGTCCAATGAAATCTTAGGCCACGCCCTGCCTCCCTCCTG
>JAUMHG010000050.1:7099015-7123982 GCA_032359395.1 Enteromius anoplus
ATGTGTGTGTGTGTGTGTGTGTGTGTGTGTGTGTGTATGTGTCTGTGTGACACACAAATCTAGTAAATGTAATAAAAGTGCATAAAAACAATAATAAAATTAAATGTTCATTTTTTATTTATATTGTTATTCATTAGCATTGTTATTATTCACGTTTCAATTTCCATTTCTATTTGTAATATCATACAATAATACTTTAAATAAATGTAAAATAATAAAATAAAATAATAAGAATCCCAAGACTTTAAAAATGTTTTTTATTGTATTCCTTATTATTATTATTATTATTATTATTGTGTTTAAAATACATTAATTCTTACATTTTAAGTTGAATAATTTTTTAATAAACATTATAATAAGCATGATGATAATACAATATTCTTTATATAAAAATATAGCAAATAAGTCATGACCCCATTAAATACCTCTGCATAATTCTATGATATAATTAATATATAATTGTTATATTTTACTTAAGAATATTCCTATATTATAATTCTTATTATCATTAGCCTATATAATACCTGAAGATAAAAGCATAAGAATGGAGTTAAAATAAAAGCAAAACAAAAAATAAATTCTAAACAAATCATTTCAACAATATTCTTAATTAAAATGGAATAATCTGAATGAATAGAAAAGAAAACAGGCCTCACACTCAAATCCGAAACAGCACACTTTCACATATGAACACACATGCTTCTAACATGGGCTCGTCACAGACAGGCACCTGAGCAGCCAAACACGCATGTGACAGTCTCGCTTGTCATCTTGGCTTCCCAGATAAAGACTGTGCGCGCTGTGATAACGGCCATCGTCTCGGCTCTAGTGCCCTTAGGGTTTTAGGGAGAATGGGAGAGGCTAATCTCAGACACAATAACCAGCAGAGATGACAGACCAGCACACTGCAGCTGTGTCACGCCACCATGAACACCACACATTAACCATTCACCGAGGGGGAGAGGAGAGAATAAAACCTCTGTGAATACCAGGATTTGCCAAATGGCTGGCTGCTTACGGCTGTACATCTTAGTTTATACTTTGATTTCTCTCTTTAATTTGTCATGTTTTTGTGTGCGTTTACATTAACTTTGGGCCCATGACGGTTAGATTGGCGTGTACAATTATTCCTTTATTGTGGTCTTTTCTGATAGACAATTTTCTCCCATTACGCTCCTTTGACATCTGTCCCTTTTATGTGCTCTGCCTGATAGGAGACCGTGTGTGTGTGTGTGTTATCCTCACAGAGGCCTGTGTGTGTGTGTGTGTGTGTGTGTGCTATAGTAATGGTTTTGTGTGCTTTAATCCTCGTTCTGATGCAATACCTCAAAGCTTAGGATGATAGACCAACTATATAAACAGTTTGTGTATATATATATGTGTGTGTGTGTGTGTGGGGAGGGGTACTAAGATGTTGCTCTTTTTCATCTCTTTTCATTCTTTGAACCTGTTTAACCTCCACATTATTGATCAAAGAGGCTCAGATGAAAGGGGAAACGTCTGTCTATGTGTATATTTATTTATTAACATGCGTGTTTATGAAATCGGCCAGAAAGACTAATTTGTTAGATCTGTTAACCTCCACTTCGAAGTGTCTGAGTGTTGTTGTACAACAACCAAAAGGATGACAATGAATGTTTGTCATCAAAAAAACTAATTCCCGCTTTGTTGCTTTTGACCGATGTTTGATGGTGACTCACCTGCTTCATGCATATTTCTTTGTCTCTTTGCGTCCCCGTCTCTGTTTTGTCTGTCTGTTTCTCCCTCGCTGTCTCTAAATGTAAAATGAGAGCCCGCCCCCGACAGGTCACTTTACTAATGTGAAAAGACACAGATTCACATGCGTGTATGGCATCGAAATAACCCGCCGTCCAATCACCGGACAATACACATCACCCCTCGCTCTGTCATCGTGATGTCACAGGGTGTGTAGAGCGTGTAAGTGTGTTGCGTAGCGAGTGTGGGCACGCGGCAGTGCGGAGCATCGGCTCAAATCGGAGATTTATTGTGAGTGTCGCCCAGTTCTCTCTCTTTTTTTTTGATTTTCTCTCCCACCCCCCATTTAACGTCACATTGGCATCAATCATCACTTTCCTCTTGCCCTCCTCATCCATCTCTCTGTCTTCTCTGTTGCGATTTCTTCTCGACGCATCAGTCTGTTCGTCCTCCATTTTCCATTTATCACGTCTACATGATTGTTATTGCTCATTTGCACTCTGACAGTATTAAAACACCTCAGGCTCACAACAGCTTGCTGTGCCCTTTCGTCTCAACAAAACGCCGGTGCCTGAAACGCCGTGGAAGTGGGAGTGCACAAAAAACCCCGAACACACATCATAAACGCCATACACGGGAATTAAACTGTCAGACGACTACCAGAGCTGCTGCGTGCGGGTCTGTAATCAGCTTCATTATACTTGTGTGCTACTCGTCCTTTCGGTGGTCTATCAAAAATTATTTTAAAAGGACAGTAAATGCCTTTATTTCACAGCCAGGGGTGATTGCTGAAGCGTTTCAAAGCCATTTGACTGAAAATGAGTGCAGCTCAAGCGTGGAAATGGCAAGCTGTTTATGATGTCACCTAAACCCTGACTCACTCTGTAGGTTCCTTTTCTGTATTTTCTGAAATTGCACGTCGGCCCGCTAGCGCAGATCTCTTTGGAGATAGCGGCCGGCTTGGTTTCGCAATTAAAAAGTCATTTTCTTGCTTTCTCCCCCCCTCCCGCCCGTCCTCCACAATTCATAGAGAAATCTGCCTGACATTTGTTCACCATGTTTTGAGCGACGGGGCCAATGGCTTTGCACTCGGCTCACCCCGTTTCTGATTGAACAATGACCAGAATCTCGCTTTCCGAGGTCGCTCCATTGGGGTATTTATACTAAAGCACGACAATCCCTTCAATCCAATCAGCAGCTGCCATATTAGAGCAGAATTGAAATGGTGGTGTGTTATGTTGTGCTCTCGTGTTCTTTGAGAGCACGCTGCCGCATTGGCCAATCATGGGCGCAGCGTGCAGTCTCTTCCGTCTTTGTGATTTCTTTGGAATGCTGTTGTTTGCTTAAATTGCTCTCTTCTTGCACAAGAAAGCCAGAACAGAGCGAGCGGCTCGAGAAAGGGCGGCTGATTGCGGCTATTGTCTAGCGAGTGTAGCTCATGGGCACTCATGGGGTAATTGCCGCTCAAGGAGGCTGAGGCGTGCTCCAATGGGAGAGACCGTATGTGTGCGGGAGCAAGTGTGTTGTGTGTTCGATGAGGACGGAGCTGACGGAAGGTTTTAGATTGATAATTTATGATAATTTTCCCAACGATGCTCTCTGGTTAGTAAAACCCCCCAGAGAGACTCTCAAACTAAGCTGTACTAATACACACTCTCATTGTTTCACCAAAGACAACGGGCACTCTGTGAAGGGCGAGTGGGAAATGGGGGGGGCAATTGTAATGGCTTTTATACCAGTCTATTGTCTGTCAAGACAACTCTGCAGCTTGTAACCTGAAGTCCCATCTCTCACCGTGATATGTGTCTTCGCCTAGCTTGAAGGCGAAGTCAGCGAGACGGAAATGTTCGGAGAACAGTCTGCTCCGTCAGAGCCCCGGAGCCATCATGATTTTTAAAAGACGTTATCTGTTAATGCGATGGTGATGATCTTTGAGGTTTCATTCCACTTGAAGTACGACTTTTGTCAAATGTTGTTTTGTACTATCTGCCAAGATGCATTTGCCTTTGAAGCCAGAGCTGAGATGCGTTTGCTTGGCTTTTTCCATCCATTTCATTTAATTTATAGTGTGGCACCTGGTATTGTGACGGTTTACGTCCTCATAAACACTCTCTCTCTCTCTCTCTGCATCTGCATGGCTTCTGACAAAATGCCAAACTGCCGGAAATCTACATTTGCATTGATGAGTGGTTTTGCGTTCATGTCGGGCTGAATGTAGAGATTCTGTGGCCTGAAATGCTGCCGTGTGCAGAGATGTGGGGGTCTTTGAACGTTCATGTTACCGTATGTTGGCATTATAGGGGGGACGGCGAGGGTAGAGAGTGCATGCACGCGCGAGAGAGAATATGTGTGTGTACACTGTATATAAATTGGCAGGTTGTAATTAAATGTGCAGACCTTTCTACTATCTCCTCCTCCAGCCCTGCGCCAGTGACGCACAAACAGCTGCAGCAAAGTGAGTCATCCAGCCCTGAGGATCACCAGCCCTCCCTCTATCTCTATATCCCCCCTCTTCCCCAGTCCCCCCTTGTACCTCTTTCTCTCTTACCCTCCTCCATTCAGTCCCTGCCACTCCATCCCTCGTCTCCTTTCCCCACTGTCCCCCCTGATTTTTCTAGTCACATGTTGTTTTTCACTTATTGACCAAACCCCCTAGTCTGAGTCTCTCAGCATTCGTCTTTTTATCTCTCTCCCACAAAATGTGACTACTTTTCCACTGTTCTCATCTGTCGCTTTATCATTCTCGCAGTCTGTTATATTTTTCCATTCATTTCAGGTCAATAAAAATGGATGCATTAGATGAAAAAGTCAATATGGCAGTAAGTAACATAAAAATGAAAAAGACGAAGGAAGAAACCAAAAGTCTAATTTGTCACATGTCGAACATGCATCACAATCACAACTTGACAAACTTTATACAAGTATGCTGAGAAAGTTTTATATGAAATGATTTATCAGCGTCCTTGTATGTAAGAGAGATAAACATGATTTACCATAAAATATGAGTCAGTAAATGAGTCATTTTTAATCACTATGTTGTCCAAAGTTGACAGTTGCAACCCAAATAAGCAAGAATCGGTATAGGAAAGTGTATGTGTAATTGCAGTTTCGTAAACAGAAACTGGTCACATGATGACTGTAAATCGGTTAGAAGTGTTGCTTAAATGCTTAAACACTGCTGTGGAATTTGAGGTCATGTGCCACTATTCTGTCCTTCAAGAATTTTTGGAAGAAGTGGGAAGAAGGCCGATCACATCCGTGAGTCATGTAATTGTGAGCACTGCACTGGTTGGCTTTGATTAAAAAAAAAGAAGTTCATTGCCTGAAAAAAGCAATTTAGCACCTAACTTGCCGTGGTTATCCAATTAGCTTGATCTAAAACGCGGATATGCATGGGGAGCAACATACTGATGTCGCCATTTAAACGCTCTCAAAGACTTCTGCTGAAACACAATCAAATGGAATCTATTCTTTTATTAAAATGAAAGTGGCTGTAGAATAATGGCTGAGTGGGGAGCTGGCTACCCATGTCAATGAAAAGAAACTGGAAATGTAACTTTTCAAATTCTCAAAGTGGTTACAGCTCTGACTCATTCAGTTTGCTCAGCCATTGCAGCTGTGCCATGACTAGCTAAAGAGTCACAATAAAACTTCTGACTTCTCAAATTGTCTCTATGCTAGTGCATATCAAATTACGGTGTTATATTTTGGTAACATTCGCACCATAGTAAAATGATACTTAGTATTTGTTGTTTTTTGCTTTGAATGTTTTAAAAGTTGGTTTTAAATTTGAAAGTAAATTCCAAATGTAAAAAGCAAGCAGTAAAACACCAAAACAACTTAAAAATAAACAGGACATGTTTTGGAGAGCACTGAGAAAGGGTTAATACATGAAAACACTTTTTTTTGCACAATTTTGTGCCTTCTGAGTAATAAACATTATTGCAAAATTTATCTAATCACATATTTTTATATTTTTATTTTTATGGTATTTTCAAATATATTAATATCTCAGAGATATTCATGATTTTGCTTAATTATCACCCTCAGAATCATTGAAAGTTTATATATTATGAATTTAGGTATTTTCTCTAACCTTACAACCCTGTAGCTGTAAATTACAGTTCTCTAGCAGTTTTATTGTTAAGTGAAGGTGTACACTGTTTTTTTTTTTACATTTACATTTATTCATTTAGCAGACGCTTTTATCCAAAGCGACTTACAGGTGGGGAAAACAACAAACAGTTAGTCATACAGAGGCAAAAACAACTTAGGGAGTGCTCATAATACCGTATAACAGGAAATCTTCAAATAAGTGCAGGCTAGAAAGGGAAAGAAAAAGTAGGTTAAGGATTTTTTTATTTTTTATGATGTCAAATAGTGTTGAAAGAGATGGGTTTTAAGTAGTCGTTTGAAGGTTGTAAGGGAGTTGGCATTTCGGATAGTGATGGGAAGGTCATTCCACCAGCCAGGAACGGTGTAAGAGAATGTTCTGGAGAGAGATTTGTGCCTCTTTGTGATGGTACAATGAGGCGTCTCTCACTGGTGGATCTCAGAGATCTGGAAGGAGTGTAGATTGGAAGCAGTGAGTGGAGGTAAGCAGGAGCCGAGCCGGTGATTGTTCCATATGAATTGAATTTGATGCGAGCTGTAATTGGAAGCCAGTGCAGGGAGATGAAAAGAGGTGTGACATGGGCCCTTTTGGGCTCTTTGAAGACCAGTCGTGCTGCTGTGTTCTGAATCATTTGTAGGGGTTTGATTGTGCACCAGGGAAGACCGGCTAGAGGAGCATTGCAGTAGTCCAGCCTGGAGATGACCATGGCCTGGGTAAGAAGTTGTGTTGCCTGCTCTGTAAGAAAAGGCCTGATCTTTTCTGATCTTTTCTTTTTTTAGTTACTCAATGTTAAAATAAACAGCAGCTACTTTGTACAGTTATTTGCATAAATTATTTAATTAGCGCATGCCTTCTGTAACCCAGTTGGCAAAATGTAGCCTACAATCTGTTAATTTGAATATTGTGTGGTTTTGAAATCTGGTCAATTTATCCTCAAGAGAGGTTCAGAATGGAGAGGCAGTGTGGGCGAGCTAGTGGAGGCGATGGTGGGATGTAGTGGAGCAGGTATGTCCTTATCAAAACATTATCTGGGACAACAAGGTTGTTGCTTGCCAGAGGACACCTTTCTGTACTCAGAAAACACTGTTAAAAACCACCCACCAAGATACAGCTTAAAGAAATAATCTGACAGCCTAGTTAATTAGAGTAAAAGAACACAAGTGCACTCTGTGGTAATGTGTGTGTGTGTGTGTGTGTGTGTTCACCAAGGCTGCAATATGTACAATAAAAATGCTATAAAAACGGTTACAATTTAAAATAACCGTTTTCTATTGGAATATATTTTAAAATGTAATTTATTCCTGTAATGCAAAGCTAAATTTTCAGCAGCTATTATTTTAGTCTTAAGTGCCAGTATATAACATCCCTGTGAAATAATTAAACATAATAAAATATGTATCACTAAAAAATAAATTGCCTGAAATAAAGCTTTTTTAAAGGACCTTAGATTATTTACTATGAATGAAAATAAGAGCTATAGATAATGTTTGCTATATAGTCCTAAATATAATTTTCACATCCCTTTCAGTTTTCGACAAGAGCATTAGAAGTATTTTTGTTGGCTGAACGATAAAAACCAAGTTACATCAAGTCCAACCCACTGAATTCTGTCCCTCACAGCTTGCTTTGCTGAGTCATATATGACATCCATTATACGGTTTATTGATAACCACCTGTTAAATCGATTAAGTGAGGCTTATTATAGATATTCTGTCTGCTAATTCTTATTTGCTTACCTAAAAGTCCTACGTTCTATGACGGCATTTGCACAAACCGATGAATCATAATAATGTTAATGCATTTTATTTAAAGGCGCCTTTCCGAACACCCAAGGACATCTTACAGCAATCAACCAATAAAATAGTAACAATATAAAAATGACATTTATAAAGTTTACAGCATACAGCATAAATTTACAGTATCCAATCACATCTTGTAAACCTGCAAGGAAAGTTAAGAAATTAGTGATCTGCAGACTAACATCAAGCGCGTGAAGCATAGAGAGCATTACTCTGGACATCTGTTTACAAATCCTAAGAGCGTACGCTCTCCTATTCACATAAAATAAAAGCGATTATAATACCTTTGGAGTGTGGAGAGGAAAGCCATTATGAACTGAGAGGGGATATTGCTACAATGAATGCAGATGGAATATTTTGTTTTGTAATGCAGCTCTTGCACAGTGATATTCAGTCAACAGATGAGAGACAAAGGTGACAACAACTACATTCTTTCATCCTCGCAGACGCTGGCCTCCGTCTGTTTCATCCAAATATCCTCAATGAATCTTCCGTCCTTGTGTGAGGCTTATGCGCTAATCTCCAGTCATAATAGGCCTCATTATTAAACATATTGCTGTAAACCAACACAGCCATCTGGCTCACGGAGTGTAGCACTGAATAGGACAAGAGCTACTGTTCCTTTCATGTCACCTAGTCATTGCACACTGTAAAAACACAAGCTGGTACGACGGCTGGTTGGAGGTTGGGGGTGGTGCGATTTGATTGACGAGGCCATGAATGACCTCATAATGGATGAATTTGTATGAGGCGATGCGGAGAGGGCTTTGATGGACTGAATCAGCCAGTGGTAATTAAACGATAAATAGTACTTAGCTCAACTCAGATCATCTCCTGCGCTGGCTCCCGTGGGGCCCGTCATCATGTTGAAATTACACAGATGTTATCGCTCTCCTCGCCTGTAGACAGACACGCAATCAGCGTTTGGTGCGGAGGCTCGCTCACATACTTTCGTACGCCATACCAATGTCAAATGGCACAAAAACAGATAATGGTGATGTTAATGCGGTGCTGTCCTCATTATCTGATCAAGTCATCTCCTGTTTCACAAAATCTAAAGGCAAGTTAGGCACCAAACATTTTCCTCACACTATTCTCCACTGGCGCATAACAACAATCATAACTGGGGGGGCAAGATGAAATATCAGTATTGTTCACTCTACAAATCAGTGTCCATCCTTAAATGCATCTCCCTAATTTTCAAATCATTCGTTTACAACCAGTACGGGAATATGAAATAATAATGGACTCTATTTAGGCTATTCCATTATCTGTTTGTCAAGATGAATATAATTAATATTAATTTCTATTATTTAATAAAATAATGTCTTTGTCACTTTTCATTAATATTATAAAAACTTGCTCCAGCTCTTTTTTTTTAATAGTTTTGCTTATGAAGTTAGAATGGATTGTGCATGCTGTTTCATCTTGACTCTAAACAGCTGCTTTTAGCCACAAATATCACTGTTCCTCCCATCCATTTTTGCATTTAATCTTCTGCCGTTTTTTAGGCAAATTCTTCAAAATAAAGGCTCCAAGGGTTTTTTTTGTGGTTTTGTGTGTTAAAATAGTAATTAGAAGAAAGTATAAATACCCTAAGGCATCAACTGGTTACTGGGGTTCCTCAGGGATCAGTTCTTGGACCCCTCCTCTTCTCTATATACTGTACACTATGTCACTGGGACCAATCATTCAGGCACATGGCTTCTTGCTATGCTGATGACACAAAGCTCTTTCTTTCAATTCAACCAGATTATCTGATATTAGCTGCACGGATCTCGGGCTGTTTGGTGGACAGCTCGGCATGGATGAAAGAACATCACCTACAGCTTAACCTGCTTCCCTGCTGACTTTCAAAGATTACATTACAAAACCTAGTCAACCTCTCAGGTTTACATTGCACAACATCAGAAAGATCAGGCCCTTACTAATGGAGCATACTTTTGTCCAGGCCCTTGTCATTTCTAGGCTGAACTACTGCAATGCTCTTATGGCTAGACTAATCTATGAGTGATGCCTGTGGTACCATGCAAGTGAGGCAAAAATCACTTTCCAGAACAGTTTCATTCACCGTTCCTGGCTGGTGAAGTGATCTTCCCACCCCTATCTGGAATGCTGTTTCTCTGACAATTTTCGAGAGACAGCCTATTTAAGATTAACAACTTGATGTATTCCACAAATTGTACATTTGTTTGGATAAAAGGATCTATTAAATTTAATAAATGTAAATGTAGATCTAAGATGTAGATGTTTTTGGTTTTTCATTGAAAAAAAAAATTATCACAATGATACACAATTAATCCACATCACTCCAGTGCATCAATTAACATCTTGATAAAAGAAAAGTGGCATGTTTTTATGTCTGTTTTTGAGTCATGAAAAGCAATTTTAAGAGTATTTTTTACCAGAATGTAATTGTTTAGATTTTTGTTTAGAAAGTTAAAGGTACTCTACACTATGGCCACAGGATGTGAACCAAAGCAAAAACAAACTTCGGCCAACCAATCGGCAAAAAGCGGTGGGGTTTAATGCGCATTAAACACCACCTCTTCTTGCCGATTGGTTTGCCGAAGTTTGTTTTTGTTGTGGTGCCCAAAGTGTTTCTTTTGGTATTGCAGCCTCTGTGTTGTCTTTCGAGACCGGGTTTTTTCCCCAGGGCAGACAGCAAGACGATCAAGGGATGATGCATACGGTTGGAGATAAAAAATTTAATCGAGGATGGATGGATGGTTTCAAAGCCATTTCAGAGCCTCAACTCATTCAGATCTTCTGGAAATTACAGCTGACTCTGATGTCTGTAGAGTGGTTAAACACAAATTATAGAACATTTATGTAAATAGAATGGCTGCAAAATCCACTGAGCAGTGCTGTCATCGGAAATCATCCTTAACTAATGTCAACTTGAGATTTGAATCCATGGCTGAAGGAAGTAGTTCTGCACAAAAGAGGGTTTTTAAAGACAGCAGTGCAATATGGCTGTACATCGACATGCTGTGATGCCTTGTGCCTACGGCTGAATACCAGCTGTGCCATACAGTATTGCTTTTTCCAGTGAAAATGTCTCATCTGAAAAATGTGATGATATGCACAGATCATCACAGAGAAGTTCATTTGTTTCTTAAAAATGTCTTTAATGGATAAGTCTTGTGGATTATTTTAAGGTTTTTATCAGCTGTCTGAACTTATTCACTGCAGAGAATACATTGGTGAGCAAGTGATGTGGTGCAAAATTTCTTCAAAACTGTTCAGATGAAGAAACCAACTCATCTGCATTTCGGACGGCCGGGACATTGCCAAACCTTAATGAAGGGGGATTACGTTTCCTTAAGGGTCACACGTTTTATGCTCTCTGAAAAAGACATTCATCAAAACAATAACAACTGGTATTACAACTGAAATAGATCATGTTTAATATAAAATGCATAGTTCAGTCTACAATTCAATGAAATCAATAAACTAAACTCTGCATTACATATACAATCTAGGAATGGGTTTATGGGGGTATATATATATATATATATATATATATATATATATATGTATATACAAACATACAGTGCCTGTGCAAGTTCTCCCACTTAAAAAGATGAGGGAGGCCCAAAAGTCACTTGTCTGGGCGGTGTTTTTGGGATCATTGTCATGCTGAAAGACCCAGCCGAGTTTCATCTTTAATGCCCTTGCTAATGGAAGGAGGTTTTCACTCAAAATTTCATGATACATGGCCCCTTTTATTCTTTCGTTTAAACGGATCAGTAGTCCTGGTCCCTTTGCAGAAAAGCAGCCCCAAAGCATGACCCATGCTTCACAGTAGGTATATGGTGTTCTTTGGATGCTACTCTCCATTCTTTCACCTTCGAACACGACAAGTTGAGTTTTTACCAAAAAGTTCTATTTTGGTTTCATCTGACCATATGACATTCTCCCAATCCTCTTCTGGATCATCCAAATGCTCTACAGCAAACTTCAGACAGGCCTGGAAAAGTAATGGTTTAAGCAAGGGGACACGTCTGGCACTGCAGGATTTCTCTTGGTCCCCCCGTGTGGTTCTGGGATTGTTGCTCACAGTTCTTGTGATTATTTCGGTGAGATCTTGCATGCAGCCCCAGATCAAGGGAGATTATCAGCGGTCTTGTTTGTTTTCCATTTTTCTAATATTTGCTCCCACAGTTGAATTCTTTTAGACCAAGCTGCTTACCTATTGCAGATTCATTCTTGTCAGCCTGGTGCAGGTCTACAATTTTGTTTCTGGTGTCCTTTGACAGCTCTTTGGTCTTGGCCGTAGTGGAGTTTGGCGTGTGACTGTATGAGGTTATGGACAGGTGTCTTTTTTATACTGATAATCAGTTCAAACATATGCCATTAATACAGGAGGACAGAGAAGCCTCTTAAAGAAGTTGTTACAGGTCTGTGAGGGCTAGAAATCTTGCTGGTATGTAGACCAAATACTTATTTTACTGAGGAATTTACCAGTTAATTCATTAAAAATCCTAAATGCAATTTTCTGTTTTTTTTTTCTCATTTTGTCTCTCATAGTCGAGGTACACCTATAAATATTACAGGCCTCTCTTATCTTTTTAAGTGGGAGAACTTGCACCTTTGGTGGCCGACAAGATACATTTTTGCCTCACTGTAATACAAAATGTACATGTGGATGTGAGTGATCGTGGACAATAAGGGTCCATTTTTGAAACTGAAATACATCATCTAAAAGCTGAATAAATAAGCTTTCTATTGATGATTGTACATATATGCATACATACATTTCCCACTAGGCTATTAAAAACTGTAAGTTAAAGGAATTCTAGAGACCAATAATAAATACTTATTGATTGATCATAGTCAGTTTGCTATACATTTTGCCACATGAATGTTTGCATAAAGTAAAAACATGCAGTGTAACAAAGTGCTGCAATAGTAATTGTCATGGTTAACTGCAAGTTTCAGTGAAACCAATGCTCATGTTCACATGTTTATGTCACAACAGGGTCTTATGACATCTGGATTTTCAGACATTTGGGGTGTTGAAGATGTCAGGGGAAACGTCTGTCTAGAGCCCCTCTTTCCTCTCATGGAATTTTAAGAAAACGTGACTACATTTCACGCAGATATAAACATTTGTTTCTCTTTTTTGGCTTGGGGAATGTATCGCATACTGATGGTGTGCTTCCATTCATCTTTTTGCGTTTTCTATCTGCTTCTCCCTCCCTGTCCCTGTCTCCCTCCCCTCTCTCTCTCTCACACACACACACACAAATTCGTTCCCCTCCCTCCCATTCGATTGATCAGAGGCTTGTGGGTGTCTTGGATGAGTCATATCAGCAATTCACCCAGTTTAAAGCATCTTTCAAATTACTTCCCTTCCAGTCGGGTTCCGTGCTGATAACCGATAACAGTTTTCGTTCCCACAAGGAGATTTGGAGGACACTTGTGTACTGGTGTTGTCGGGCGCGCGTGTTTATGGCGCGGAACTGTGTATGTGTGTTGTGCTGAACTGCGCATGCGCGCGTCGCGTGTTCCGTAAACACGGAAAGTCATGGAACATGTGGATGAAAACAAGAATGATGAAGACGATACCCTGCTCTGCAGGTTCATAAGTAGATTGCTCCACTTAACTTGACACCGTCGATTCTATAATAATTGAAGTTGACGAAAGAAATACGATATTTAGTATCATTCGTTTTTACTTTTTGAGGCCTCACTTTTTTCTTCTTACGTTTTCTTCTGCAGTTATCTTCTTTAGTTTTATCTTTATTTTTACGATACGTAATTCGCTCGTTTGTGTTTTTCATCGACTTTAATCTTCAAAAGGCTTTTCAGAAGACGCATAGCCTACCATATCTTTTTACAATCGGTCAGCGATAAAAACAGTTTGATAGGCTGTTTTTTCCTCTCTCTCTCTCTCTCTCTTGCTCGCTCTCTCTCCTAGTATTTGCCTTGATGCCAACTTTAAATGTGAAATGGGCAACATCACAGAGCAACCATAAGTCACAACGCTTGGAATCACGTAATAATAGCGCCCTCTCCTGGATTTATTTCCAGGAGATATACACTCAGTCAAAGCAGTTTATTAAATCCTCTTTACTGTGTATTATTGACAATATACAGAAGTGTCAATATAGTATATAAAGCTACCCAAATGAAAATACAGGTAAAATGTTGAATTTCATCTCTATACTTCCATTTGTACGTTTTTTTGTAACCTTTCATTAAAATAACAGAATTTCTTTGTCATGAAAAAACAAAGAGAAACAAATAAAATATGTTTTAAATGCATTTAGGTTGTAAACACATGTATGACGGAACTGCAAATATGTCTAAACACGAGTTTTACATTAAATATGACAAGACATAATGATTATATAGTCACTATTGTCTTTTAGACTTCATGTGATTGTTTCTCGGCCACTTACATATAAATATTATTTATAAAAAACATATTTGAACAGATTTTAGCCAACATGTGTTTAGAAATAATTTCCATTTATTGGCATTCATTTAAAAGTTGATCTCTATACATTTGTGAACCGATTGGTGATACTGCGTTCCATATTATCCATCAGCCTGCATATTACGGGATTTATTTACTGAATTGAAAATCATTGCGAAATATATGTTACAACTTTACGTATCATAATAATATACTTTACATATTTTTTTCTGTCATTTCTTTCGAAATACAAGTCTGGACTAATATTCGCAACATAGTCTGTTATTAATAATAGACTGCCGACAGGCTAATAGACTATTTATTTACTATGTTTTGTAAATGGTGAATGCACAAAATACGTGAAATAATATAAATGCGTTGTCTGGGGCCTTTTTTGTTCATTTAAAATGTCGAGACATCACTATTTTTGATTTTCAGAATCGTATTATCTGAACAAATGTAAATGCGTGTTTTATTTGAACACAGTCCAAATGTTATGGGCGAGCTGATCCATCCTCTCTCCCCGTGAAAGAAAGAGAGATTGATGGCAGGGAACCGATGACTCTCGCTGATATCAATCGGCTCATTAACTCCAAATACGAAGCCAACCTCCGACGTAATATGTCATTGACCATAGGGTTTCATCGCATAATTCGGCGAAAAGGCGCTTTGCTCCGTTCTCTAAACAAAAACGCACGAAATGCTGAACGAAAATAGGTATATTTGGAAACGAAATTTATTTTACAATGATCATTATTGTCCTTTCAACAACTGCCTGCGGGTTTATTTATTATACAGCGCAAAATGTCGTTTTCTGCGAGAGAACATAAGGAGCATGTTGGTGTTAGCGTCATCAGTCCATTCATCCGTACTATATTTTTTTTGCTGACAAAAGTCATCAATTAAAAACGCGACAATACAGGTAAACACTTTTGGTGACGAGAAGCGCGCAGAACAGCTGTGTAAATGACGACGTGCGCGAGGACGGACTACGCTTCGCAGTGTAACGAACTGTTCAAACTGTAAATATTGACATATTCCGAGGTCAAACACTCCCCTGGGTCGACATTATTGAAACTGGGACGCCGCACAGAATAAATAACACGAACAGATCGCTGCTAGCCGCAAGTTAGTCCAGTGGCAACGGTCAAAGAGCGCGTGCTGACACACAATGAACTGTCTCGTGTCTGGTTCTTCTTTGTCAATATTCACGTGGAAATTACCTCGCGTAATTCGGTTTGAATCGTCAGCCTCAGGTGCCTAAATGTGTCACGGGGCTCATTCCGGACTGAGGCACCTTTCAGTCACACATTTTCGACAAATCAGAGCCTATCGCCTCAAGAGAGCAGTCGCTTACGAGAATTTGCCATCAAAACAGATGCGGTGCTCGTGTGTGGGCGCGAGGCTTGGGCTACACACCATTAAGCTCGAGCCGCAGCTGAGTAAAATGTGAAATGAGAGAATTAATCGATCCCAGGACGATGCTTTTTCCCCCAGTCTCGTGGGAGTATGAATTCTTTTATTCATGAGCGTGTTATGTCACTTCCATTAGGCGGTGGACATTTTTTGAGTGTATCTGAACATACATTTTCATAATTGCAGCCAATATGTCTGCAGAGCCCTCAAAAACTTGACGAATCTTTTGCTTGTGTAGGTGTGAACAATTACTCTTATCATCCCATATACCCAGGAAAAACTTCAAAAGCGCTTTTATCTGCTATTTTGCCCAGTTGTCTTTGTTTAGCCTCAGTTTTTTAACATATAATGTATTCATTCTCTTCTTGAGTGGGCATTTTGGGTCCTGCATGAAGTGTATGGGCAGTTAGGAGGAGGTGAGTCAGCGCGGGGGATGGAGAGCGCTGGTTAAGGGTCGCAACTGCGCTAATGCTGAGTGGCAGTCGATAATGCCAAGCCGTATCAAAATCTGACCCTTGGCCCTTGGAGCTCTTAAATTATTCGCCACCAAGGTAGAAAAGGACAAGCATTCACACTCATATCTATATGCGCTTTCCTCTGAGCACCTTTGTTGCATGCCGCATTTTTCTTTAGGCTACAAAATAAAAGGTAATTTCCCCACCAACTTAAATAACTTATTGTTATTCTTTTGGCACCGTATAGCCGTTGGAAATTGTTGATACAATCATACCTTGCACGTACACTTTTTTTTTTTTAATGGCAGTCTTAAAATGAAAGATTTGCAGTGAATCTTTGCATCATTTTAGTTATAGCAAATTTGGTTGTATATGGTACTTGAACTGGTTGTATGGTTCTTTAAAATTAGGCTTTAATTGATTAAATAGGCTAGTTTTTTTTACTTTTCTTTTTTAGTGCTTCGTTATGGATTCTTTAGATCCGCATATTGGTTTATGGGTTCTCGAAGCACCAGTACGTGGTTGGCTGGTTCTTAAAAATATTTTGACATCAGGATTCAGAATTCGAAACCATTGTCATCAATCTAATTAAGCAGGCTATACCTGGAAATAACAATAAAACAATTAAGGACAAATAAAAAGCAAACGCACACGATAACAGGGTTAGCACGGATCTCAAAGTTTCATGCCAATTCAAGAACACGAGTCTACTGGATGCAACCTTTGAAAATATTGAAATAAGGTTCCCACTCTATAATGAGACGGCTTTGATGCTGCCATTTCGAGTGTGGCTCGTGGGACTTCAATATCCGCACTGCAACTAATCCAATTACACGAATCATAAACTGTGATTGGCGGGATTGCTGTTGGCTCCAATACCACGCGAGCGTTTCCCAATTAGGCCTATTCCTAAAACCTACAGTATTCGCGTAAAGGTTCTAAACCACGTCTGACGGAGTTCTTTTTTTTTACGAAAAGCATAATTGCAAGAACGCCAAAGTATGGTTGCGCTCTTTATAAAACTGATAATCTGTTTCTGGATTATCTGTAGTTCAATTGAGTCAACTGAAGCTACCTGTACATGCACATAATTAAACAAAAATACATGTTAATGTGAAAACATCACATGAGAATGACGTTAGAGACAGATGGATGAAAGTCAGGGGCGGCAGGAGACAAAGAGCGGAAAATTGAACGAGCTCGGGAAATTGAGCGGAAGTAGAGCAGTGAAGCTGAACCGTCTGCGTCACGGTGGGTGCAGCAGTTCGGTCTCTCTCCGGGTCTGATTAAGGCCACCTCGCAAACAATCAACAGGCCAAAAGGGTCGGCTAAGTAAGTGACAGTGTCAAATTAATTTAGGTACATGTTATACCCTATAAACGCATCCTATGTAAACGGATAATAAACGGATATTTAAGCTTAAATGTATATTGTTCAAAACAGCAAATCGCCAGTGTACAATCAACTCATCTGCAATTAGATTTAGTTTTTGTATAAGTTAATTTAGCAGTGGTGCTTTCACTGTGTACCACGGCGCTCCGTTCTTAATGGAGAGACTGTTTCATTCATGCAATCTCTGTTCATTCATCAGAGCACCGTAGCGTACCCTCCGAGTTCAAACGAGACACGAAATTCTTATCAATGGAGAGTTCTGACGTCAACAGCGGCGCGATGACTCGTGGATCACGTGTCCAGACGCGTCTATACAAATGGGAGTTGCGCTGTCCGTGGTCCTGAAAAAATCACGCTCCGCATTCATCTCTCAACCAGACGGATCGAAGTGTGTTTCAAATAATTCTTGTGGGAAGCAAACTTACTTTAACTCAAGTTTTAAATGAACTTAAGGATAGCGGTTGTTTCCAAACCTTGTCCGAGAAGCACCAGGTTTTGAGTTTCCAGCTAATTTGTTCGGGAAATCAGGTGAGTAAGTGCACTGCCATTCCTACACGCACTGGATAAATAGTTTATATTTCTTTATAAAAGCAAAGAGAACGACTAGAGATAAGTTTTTCGCTGATGCCTACCTTGAGATGATGTTGAATCTCAGTGCAAGTCATTCAAGGAGAGACAGGTCGACCGATCAACAAGCGATTCATTCATAAATTCCTCAGCGCCTTTTTTTCTTTCTTTTGTAAGAGTGCACGATCCGCCTTATATTTCCGACAATGGTAATCTTTAATTGTGATGTATATGTTTTTTATTTGTTAAAGCAATAAATAATACTAATATTTTGGAATCGCATGCATAGGAATGAGGATTTTAAATAAATCTCAGTTAGTTAGGTGTTCTTTCTCTGAAAATCGAAAGAATGTAGAGAGCGAACAAACCACTGAATGAACGGTCAAATTGCTTTCATATGAAAGCAAGACAAATACGTTAACTGACATACTAGGGTTTTTCTTGCAGTTTGCATTTTAGGAGAAGGTGAGAGAAAGCACATGTGAATTTATAAGGTTTTATTCAGACATGCTCTCGATTCCTTTGCAATTCAAGAAAGACAATTTACACTTTATTATGGTCATTAACCATATGTCGCCTTGCTGTGGCGTTTCGCTAACACGGCTCGAGAAATGATCAGGGAATTCGCTCGATATTGCCTTTACACGTAGCCTCCCGTGTGGACTCACTTTAATTAAAGCAGCACAATTAACTGGATTTAAAAAGTGGTAATGTATTGTGTTGGCGATGTACTGCTGTAAAACAAGTGCACGTTGTAATATTATTTTATACAAATTTAGATTAAACAGATTTTAGCTCAGGCACGCTATACTGCTGCAGAGACAAAATGTTAAAATATTAATGTCAATTAAATTTATACTCTTATTAATGCTCAGAGAAAAAAAATAATCACCATTTTTTTTCTATTGTCTTTGTCAGGTGCTCCCCTCTCCCCCATCCTGTCCTCTCTGCATGGTCATGTTCTGCTGTTGCTACCCCTCCAGCACCTCAGCTCTCCTGTTAGTCCTCCTCAGCCTCACCCCCCTGCTGGCCTTGGCTGCCCCTGCACTTCAGCACAGATCTTCAGTCAGCAGCAGCATCAATGAGGCTCTCAACTTGGCAAAAGAGGACCCGGGGGCAGCAGCAGGAGCTGCTCGGACACATAGGAAAGTGGACAGCCTGCTCCAGAAACCCTTGGGACAGGAAAGTGTCTCGGATATGGACTCTGCCAGTTCTCTAGCCTCGGTTCTGCTTGAGGCTCTTGACCACCCAGTTAGAGAGAAGATGACCCAGGGGGATTCTGAAGAAGGACTTGTGATAGAGGCAATTAGAAATCAGGGAGACCTTGAGCAGGGCACTGAGAAATCGGCAGAGGTAGTACAGCAAGGGGAGGAAAACTGGGGACAAGAAAAGCCAAAGGATGAAAGTGAGAGTGTGAAGGAGGATGAAGTAAATACGGCTGAAGGAGCGGCTGGGCAGAGTCAGTCTAATGTGGCCAATCCCCTCCAGCGCAAAGCCAGGGGCTACTTCCAAAACATTGACCTCGGGTTGCAAGACAATGAGATCCTCCCGCCTCTAAAAGGCTATAAAGCCTATAACCAGCAACTGGCCCAGGCGACCAAGAAGCTTAAGTGGCAGGAGGAGCGAACGAGAAACCCATCCCAGCTTGAGAGAAACTTCATGGATGATTTCGATTTTGTGGAAGAAGAGGAGGAGGAAATTCTGACCCGCAAGGAGGAGGAGGAGGCACGGGCACGGGCAGAGCAGGAGGAGGTGAGGCGGCAGGAGGCCGAGGCACAGGAGGCGCGCGAGGAGGAGCAGAGATTGGCAGACATTGCCTCTGACATGCTTCTGGAGTACATGGGCAGGAAGCAGAAAGCATCGTCCTACATGAGAGACATGAAGGCGGCGGCTCTTCTAAACAACGTGGCGGAGGACAAGCGCTCAAACGAGGTGGAGGATAACGATGATGACGATGAGATGGATCCCCAGACCATTGACAAGTTGATAGAGATTTCCAGCAAGCTGCACTTGCCTGCTGATGATGTGGTTGAAATCATCAGCGACGTTCAGGAGAAGAAGAAAAAGAGGAAGGATTTACCCCCGAGCAACACCCCTCGTTTCCGCCCTCTAGTTCCTCTCAAAGCCAAGCCGAGGCCTCAGGCGTATCAATATCCTAAGTCACCTAAGAAATCCTCTTATACAGTCGATCCATATAAGAAATGGTACAAAGAGAAAAACAAAGGCAAGCTCAGCAAGCAGAACTACTGGTTTAAGCCGCAGAAGCAGTTTCTGGCCTATCCCTCGTTTCCCTATTATCAGAAGCCATATCGAGCCTACTACCCGGTCTTCTTCCCGGCCCCCAAGCCGCGGTTCTATACAAATCCCGCTCTGTCGTTTGACTACAACTTTGGGGGCTCCATGGGGTACGGTCTGAAGCCTCCAAACCGTAGGCACAGAGACAGGCCCAAGGCCAGGGACTGGAAATGGGCGCAAGCCCCGCAACGCTCCCAGAGCCCCTACCCACAACCGGACTCTGTCATATCTAATTACATTCTCCCCCATCCCCGAACTTACCAGGCCCTCCCCATGCCCAAACCACGTTCTCCTCAGAGCGGGAGAGCACCTTCTTACATCTACCCACCAGACTATGTGTACGATGAGCCGGAGTCTCCACAGGAGAGCGATGAAGAACTGGAAAACTTCATTGAGAAGATTTATTACAACCGTAGGTTATTTTAGTCAGCTGGGAGTTCAGGATATTCTAAAGCGATGAAACAAGCGATGAAAGAGTGAGGAGAAAAAGCTGACAGGGAGTTTGAGCGACAGGGCTGTGAAAAGACAGTTAGGTGTTTCTTCTCCACTCTTGTGTTTTGATACATTCCAAATCAGGAACGGAAGAGATGGTGATGCTATTTCAGAACCTCTCTGCGTGCACTCATTTGGTTTCTCTCGCAGTTTACATTTTAATTTGGTGAGAGAATACACAGGTGAATTTGTAAGGTTTCATTCAGGTATGTTTTTGAATCTCTTGCATGTAGGAAAAAATACAAAAGATGAAACAAAAGAAACCAAAAACGAGCCGACAAAAACATTTTGGTGCCAATTGCAAGAGACCCATGTTTATACAAAGATTTATTTTCTTTAGGAAACACTTGATTAATTGAAAAGCAAAGCTTGGGGTTGAATTCTTGACACTGCAGGGCACAGTAATAATTGCTATGGCACTAGTTACACAAACAAGTAACTGTCAAATTATTACAGGCTTTTCCTGAGGGTCTGTTTGATTGTTTTGATCAATGTTCCTATTGCCTTAATACTGATCACTGTTTTAGCTCATCCATGTGCATGCAGGTCTTGCACCACTAAAAAAAACAACAACAATTCTATCACGCACGCTGTAAACAATGCTTGAAACGAAATCTTCCATTTTATTCACAGAAATGCAAAACGACGAATATCTTTGCTAGATCGGTGCCCTGTCAATCTGCTTGGTGGAAAACCTGTACACATGTGATTTACTCTAAACTTAACATCTTGCCAAAATTTTGAACAAATTTGAAAAATGCCCCTGTTGCTATGGGTTACCTCCAACGTTCAACCACTGGGTACAGGATCTTTGTCTTGAAAGCCAACAGAACGCTGTATAGTAATGTTTGTTCCTAAAAAGGTTTTCAAATGTCTGAAGTTTGTGAGGAATACTCTAAGGGTGAACAGTTTGCACGTCTATCTGTATTTGCATCTTTAAAAAAAAAAAGACAAAAAAAAGAAACAAAGAAAAAACTAAAAAAAGACAAATTGGGGGAAAATTTCCTTGATCAAACTGTGATTATTTTAAAAATTAATAAAAAAAAAAAAAAAAAGCTAAACAAAGAAAGACAACTCTAATTACTATAGCAAGTGTTTTCATCAGTGAACTGTCTTGTGAAAGGAATTTGTTGTTGTCAACTTCCCGATTGTAAGTTGTACAGTGTCAAATAAACAAGTGTGTGTGCAATGTGTAAATAACAGCATGTTGATTACTAGTTTTGCTATATGACGAAAATAAAAGCAATTATTTTATTAAAGTCAGCTTTTTTAACAAATGTCTTATTGGAACGTCTTTGATCAGATCCTTAGCAGAAATTAATTAATTTCTGTACCGCAGAGGGTTCTTGCCAGGACGATATATGCCGTTCTTATCTCACCTGTAGCAGAAATTGCATTTGACGTCACAGAGAGTTTGAACCAGCATGCCCAGTACATCTTTGAATTTTATCTCTATTTTCCACAAGCTTTCTCCATGCCGTATTACAGCGGAACACTGAAAACACTGACTACAAAGATCTCTAATGAAACGGATAGATATGCAGCTCTGTCATTCTTCAAAAAAAACCTTTTACTAGTCACGAACGCATTACTCATGGCATCCTGTTCCGCAACAAACATTCGTCGGAACATGTTGTGATTATTACGATGAAACATGTTTACAAAACATCAGAGCAGAGAATTAGGTGAAAGAAGATGGAAGTGCTTCTGAATGCACACATCTTTAACTGGCAAAAAGCCGAATCCGTGTTTTCAGCCTCCTGAGAATGATGCTGTTCAATAAGAAGCCACCAGATGAAAGTCATTCGCTAATAAAAAGAACTTAGAATAATAAAAGGCGAGTAATGTGAAGGGAAAAGACATGGAGACACACTGAGACCAAATGAAAGAGAGGGGTGGGGAGAGAGAAAGCTGCAGTGATTAATGAGTCACATGATTGACGGGTGAGTCATCTACTGCCATGCACCACTGCAGAACCTCAAGCACTTATACCCTCTCCCTCTCTCGCTCTCACACACACACAGAAGCACAAACACCAGCCCACTCCCCCACACCCTGACTTTGGACACAATGCAGAACTCAATTATGCTCAAAAACACCTGCATTAGGCAAGACGCAATCACACCTATTGCCAGAAGGCCTTAATTCGAACTACACAGTGTTTGGTTAAAACACCACCAAAAACGACAAAAAGACGTTCATGTTTGCACCGAAGCACTCTTAACGTCCACTGCTTCCCATCCAAGAGCACTTAGTGGGGGATCCTGGTGCACGTAAACCATTGCAGCGGCGGAAAATCTTCCGTTAGTGACCAGAGTACAGCAGCTACGGGGGGGACGGTTGTTTATGAGGCTCTGATGTGTTGCTCTCCTTCCTTTTCTTTTAGCTTTTGTATGGAAAACGCAGAGGGCCGTGAATGAGCATAAGTGCGGCGAAGTCTCGGAGGCTGGTGAGTCATGGCCACTTACGTTCTGCCTCTACCTCCATCCTCAAACAGTTGCGATATGCAAAGAGTCTGTTAAGTTACGGCGGTAATTACTGTAAATGGACGCCTGACTCTTCAAAACCTTCACGCACGAGTCATTAGTGTACGCCGAGGCTCCATCTGTTGCTCGGGCACGTGATCGCACGTACGCACGCAAAAAAAAAAAAGTCAGGCGTAAACACAGCCTGATGACAGTGGCGCCAGTACTTCAGAGGTAAAAAGTGGCTGATAATGACTGTGACTCAGACAGCAGCTCTAATGATGCATTCTGCCGAGCCGACCGACCAACACAGCACGGGAAAAAACACTCTCGGATGAAACTTTTTCTAAGGTGCTTCAAAGTGCCTTAAAGCTCTCTGCTGCCTTTGTAGATAGATAGCCCCCATTTATGCCCTTCCTGGATTTCAGTGATTAGCCATAATTGAACAGAATCATTTAAATCTCGGAGAGGTTGTTAAAAAAATGATAAAATAAAAAAAAATCCTCTTCCCCGCGATCCTTTTCTGTATGCCAAACCTTTATGCATGATGATAATTACCATGTAATTACCATTCAATTATACCCTCTGCTCTCGCCGTAAGAGCTGTCAGTGTGTCCGTTAAGAGCTGATTGCCGTTGTGTCTCACAGGATGTGCATTTCAAAGTGATTTTCGATTTCCAATGTACCTGCGTTGCCATGTTGTTAATGCACGGCGGTGGATATACAGCTTTAATATGTCACGTTCTAGAGGTTTCGTTTTAAAGACTCTGTGAAATGATTTTCTTTCGGAATCAATTCAAAATGTTCCATTTCACCCGCCGGGGGGAGAATGATCTTTGACAGCACTGGCAGGAGAGGCGAGCGTCAGGCTCCCGGCTCCCAGCATGCACCGGCAGTCATGTTTCCATTAAAGAGCTTTGTGCGCTCTGACAGTAAAACAAAAGGAACGCCATCTATCACGTTATAACGTCTGATTAATGTGACTTGCTATCTTTATTGCAAGTGTATTGATGTAAACGGAAGTATGGAAACGGCGTGTTATGATGACACGCAAGCTTAAAAGTGTTGATCACGATTGGCGCTGCAGAAACACCTGCAGAAGGTTAACAGCGAGTGGAAAAACAACATCAACATTTCATTCATCTGCCGGTTGGGTCGGTGCCGCATTTAAAAGAGAAAAGGAGGAGGTGAAGAGGGTTGAGGAGCTGATACAGTCAGGGAGAATGGAGGGAGCGAGTGAAACCGAGAGAATAAAGATGAAGGTCTGAGTGACTCACTCTTTATAAGTACTTATCCAGCAGCTCTGTAAAGTGGCCGACCACCTTCAGAGTAACAAGCTCATTGCCTGGCTTCTATAGCACTGAACACTCTCTTATATATATATATATATATATATATATATATATACGGGTGTTTCTGCAACTGTGGGCACTTTTTTTTGTTCCAGGGGTTGATTTTGTTTATTAAAGGTTATAGATTTCAAATAGATTTCAATGCTTTTCTCTTTGTTGTTTGTTTATTGCCATGCCTTCAGCATATTTGGTCCATTTATATACAAATCTTTATTAACCCAGACTTTCAATCTTAAAATAGCTACAAAACTAAGTCATAAAATAAACTTTATGTTGCCTCATTACACGTGGCGTTCAACATATCTGAAATGTAAATAATACTCGCAAATAGCTAAATGTTGTCAGAAGTAACAATAACATCTGTTGATTTCTCAGTCTAATTGCCAGAAAACTCGGTGTATTCAGATCCATGGCAAAGTGGCTGAAGGACTACCTAAACTTTGGCAGCAGGCGTGATCCTCCACAGCCCCCAAGACC
>JAUMHG010000050.1:7135230-7149944 GCA_032359395.1 Enteromius anoplus
CAATCAGAGCAGACCTCCTCATTAATATTCATGAACCTTCCAAATAAGGCAAAAACAGACTGTTTCATTCTAGGGTTAAATTCTAAGGTTGTAAATGTACCTGTAAAACCATTTCTGGGCATTTTTTCCCCTTACATAAGCTACATACCTTCTATGTACATATATGAGAACAATTTAAAATATTCTCTCAATGCATTCTATGGCACCTTTCAAGGAATAGCTCACCACAAGTTAGCCCCCATTGACATTGTGTTTTTTGTTTTTTTTCTTCTCCACATTATGGATGTCAATGGGGACCTGCAACTGAAGGTGAACTATGCCTTTAACTAGTTCTTTGTGACGTACATTCTCACTCCAAACATGTCGTGTTTATATTATTTTAAGGTGAAGTTCATTCATGACCAATGCTCTCTGAGGCCACGCTATCGAGGGTTCTTCCATGGTGTACGGGAAATAATTAGAGATCAAGGTACTATAATAAAATCACTTCAAATTATTCATAGAAACGGTAGGAGATGGACCACTTATAGAAAATTTAACTGAAGTAAAGGCATTGATCAACATGTGTGCCACTAAAAAAAAACCCCAAAAAACCCTGATAAATAATAAAAAAAAAATTATAAAAAGATTTATGGGGGAAATACAAATAAAATAAATTTATAAAATAATTGTTTTTGAAAAATAAAATGTAAAATAACTAATAAATAAAATCAAGATATAAAAAAGAATGTAGTAATTGTGCCTATTAATGTTTATGTGTTTGTAGGTGTCCGAGGGACGTATCAAGGACTGACTGCTACACTTCTGAAGCAGGGTAGCAACCAGGCTATACGCTTTTATGTTATGAATTTGTTACGCAACTGGTACAAAGGTGTGGATGAGATAACTGTCCTTCCTTTAACAGTAACACTTTGAAATTAATTCATTTCAATATTGCCATTCAACTAAATGATCATCTTGGCTTTTTCTCCAGGCGATGACCCCAGGCGTGACATGCATCCGCTGGTCACAGCGTTATTTGGAGCAACAGCCGGGGCGGCGAGTGTTTTTGGGAACACGCCACTTGATGTGGTGAAGACTCGAATGCAGGTCAGCAGAGACTGAAGCTTATTTATTAAATTTCATATATTTATTCAAATAAATTTTTTTATTTTTTTTGTAGGGTTTAGAAGCTCATCGCTACAAGAGCACATTAGACTGTGCGTTCCAGATTTTGAAGAATGAAGGCCCTCAAGCGTATGTTTTTTTTCTTCACAAACCTTTTATTTTCTTACGCCTTAAAGGGTTACTCCACCCCAAAATTAAAATTTTGCCATTAATCACTTACCCTTGCATCTCAGGTTCTACAAAGGCACGGTCCCACGATTGGGCAGAGTGTGTCTAGACGTGGCCATCGTCTTTGTTCTTTACGAGGAGGTTGTAAAGCTACTGAACAACGTCTGGAGAACAGACTGAAGACGACCCAGGGCGCAGAACTGATCGAGACCGACTGAACTATCCAAACACAGCTGGCCACGTCAGTCAAGTCTAAAGATCCAGACTTGAACCGTGACCTCTGGCCTAGAGGATTTAAACCATCCATCTGTGTCTGAATAGTTGAAGCCATGAGCTTGAGCCACGAGAAGGAACCTGTAGCTTACGGTATATTTACTGATGCCCCAAAATATTGATACATGAGCAAGCGTTTCGTCAGTTTGCACTTTGGGAAAATCATGCAAGCGTCTTCTCACCACCATGCTTTTATAGAGTTGTCGTGAGACATGTGGCATGAAGTGTAATAGCACAACCAAGTACGCAGAAATATCAATGTAATGCACATGTTCTTTTGTCCTAGTTTACATGTACAGCTCTAAAAAAACGTGATGTTGTCGTAAGTCTCAAAACTGGTAGAGGCTCAGACATCCGTGATACTCGATGCATGTTGAGTGCAATCTTAAAGACCAGCTTGATGTTTTATGTTGTTTTTTTTTATACAATGCAAATGGCAGCTTTTTTTTTTTTTTAAGTTGCACATTTTTACTAAGCTTCTTTGTCATTAACACATTAAGCATTTCCCACAACGTTGCTTATTCTGTGCTAGCTACGGTACTTTTGTGTTTTTGTCCGATAGCAGTGCTTCTTCACAACCGATTCAACACAGATTCAATAAACCAAATAGGTTCAGTTTGCCGTCTCTCTGACCTTATTGAGTAGCAAATTTCGATCAATCGATTCCAGCTCTTTGAATTAAATCTTAAGACGCTTTGCGTCATATATGTGTTGTGCGATAACAACAAACTGCTTTTGATGCTCTACAGTTGTTCGTTCAAGATAAGAAAACCACACGACACGAGTCCCATAAAAATCCTTTTACTGCTTGTTAGATGAAAAAACGTCTTTTCTGACGTAGTACGGTCCACTGTGACGACGCTGGTTATCTCTCAGCGCTGGAACAGACCCAGTTAATGCTGCCTGTATCGCAGCATTAGGGATTAAGTTAATTACAAAGACTGTGTTTGAGAAAGATTACACAGATTAGACTGGGTCAGTTCGCCTGACTTCCACAGGGAAATTGCTCATTTGAGTGAGGCAAAAAAAAGGCAGTGTTTTATCTTCCCGCTATCTGGCCCGACAACATCTGAGAGCATTATATGTCAGCTATTGTGATGCTGTCGAAGCGGTTTCGTTGGACAAATAGGCTAAGGCTTAAAGCTCCGACACTGCAGTCGACCATGCTGTGGGGTGTTGCTTCGAGACGCCTGATTGGCTGCAGAGCCAGGGGCTGCTGGTTTCTCCGGGTTACTTCCTCCATCTAAAGGGGAACAGAAGATAAGGCATGCCAGGTGGTGTGGCACAGGGCATTGTGCGTGTGTGGAAATAATATGTACTGGATGTAGGGTCACTTACATTCTTAGACACTTGTCTTTTCCACCGCTGGCCACTCTCTGTCCGTCGGGACTCCAGTCAACTGCAAAAACCTGAGCAATGAAAGAAAACTATGTTAGTGGTGTTTGTCCAGGCACTGCTATGCTGTTGCTAATTTATTGGAGTGTTTATTTTTAGTATTTTGTTATATGGATGCTTAGTGGCAGTGTAGCAAGTCACTGGATAACTATTTTATAAAGACATGATTAACAAATATGTGAAAAATAAAAAATATGCTAACTTTTTTAATTACATATATATATATATATATATATATATAGGATGTAGTATAGTATGATTAGGTTTTAAATATCCAAATAATCCCAATACTAATAAAAACTAAAACATTTTATGTTGGTCAGTGTTGTTACTATTTACTAAAACTACTAAAGAAATTAGAAATTTGTAAGAAATATGTAATGTAATGTTGTGTGTATACACACACACACACACAATTTTTCCTTTGTATGTTGAGGTTTTAAATATCCACAATAATCCTAATATTTAATAAAAAAAAATACATTTTAGAATAAGTTTAGCAGTGTTACCATGGCAGCTAACCAAAACTGAAAAATATTATTTTATTGTTAACTCATTTCTACAAAATACAAATAAATTAAAGCTATATAGAAACAACACAAAACTAATTAAAATATCAAAAGCCCACAAGAAAAACATTTAAACTAAAAAAAACAGAAAATTAAAATCAATATAAAAGTACTTATTTTAAATGGAAAAATTACATTAAAACTATTAGAAATGTTGCCTAGACAACTAAATGAAATATATAAATTAACCCAATATTTTGACCGTAATTTTTTTTTTTCATTTATAAAGCTCTAAAAACCTTACTGACTGATGTTTTAGTGCACTTCCTGCAAATATAGAAAAAAATAAAGCGTCTCTATTAAATATGTGACGTTTTTACAATTAGTGCAAATTATCAGATGACCCAAGCAGTTTATTTCCTGTTTGCACCTTGAGAAAATGATAACTGCATCAAAGCTCCAAAACGAAGAGCAAGAAAAGTATGTTAACATAAAGATATGACATAGATTTCTGGTACATATTATCTTTAGGGTGTCTAGTATTAATATATGAATTCACATATATTTATTTTTGTTGAGTGTGGTCATAGAGTGGAAAAAATCTTGATGGTCACAATAGTGGCCGGTGAGAACTTAGAAACTGCCATTGGATTTGTATTGTCTAGCTATTGAATTTTATTTTTATTATTTCATATTTTTTTAATCTACTGGTCCTATCAATGTGCATAAGTTGTTTATGCATAATGCAAACCCTAGAATGTGATCAAATAGTTTAAAATAGCTTTGCTAAGTGAATGAAAATTAATTTTAAATGAATTTTCAATGCAAAAAATGTGATTTCATTTGTTGCTTTATTCCACCGGTCACAATTGTGACCAAAAATAAAACAAATTTTTTTCACACTCTTTGCCAAAAAAAATTTCAAAGGGTTGCTATTGAAGCATCATTCGGATATTTTCATGTTGGGAAAAATTTTTCATTGGGAAAAATTTGGGATTAAACAAAAAGAAATCTCTATTATAAAAATTACCAAAAAATTACCAAAGCACATAAAATTACTACAAATAAATATTACTATAAATTACTATAAATAATTGTTATAAAAATATATAAATGCTACTAAAATAACTGATGTAGTTGTACAGAAAAAGCAAAGTCATTCAAAAAGCTCTTCCAGCCTCTGAACTAAATCCATTCAGTGTCTCACCTCATCAGCGTGGCCAGGCAGATCTGCGCTCAGTTTGCCCTTCTTGATGTCCCACACCTTCAGAGTGCTGTCACTACTGCCACTGACCAACAGACGGCTGTCTGCTGACCACGCCACCTGGTACACCGGCCCCACATGACCACGAAGTGAGGTCAAGTACCTGGAAAACAAAAGGTCATTTAAAAACACCTTCACAAAGTCAGAGAAAATATATTGACGTGTCTGAATGTTATATTTCAAGAAACTCTAGGTTGTTGCCATGCGCAGACAAGGAAAAATATGCCAGCCTTGATGTGAGTTGAGTGCCCTCTAGAGTACACTGCTGGAAGTAGACTATGGGTCTGTGTCACTTTGAATCAATTTAATACTAATGTAGAATCTCGGTTTTCATAGCATATAGAATATTTGCATACAATGAAACCACTTTACATACAATACACTAATATTAATACTGAAAAGAAGTACTGCACATATTTTATAGAAATAAGGTAGTATGCTATTCTGAGCATAAAAACAAATCAATCAAGGGTTTGTGATTCTCCTACTTACTTTCCTGTCTTTCCATCCCAGATCTTTATAGACTTATCGAAGGAAGCGCTGGCGATCAGCCGTGTGTCAGGTGAGAACAGCACCTCATTGACCAGCGCTTGGTGACCTGTCAAACGGGCCACTGGCTTCTTCTCCTCTGCTGGGTTCCATAAGAACATCGTGAAATCATCTGATCCTGACACCAGCCTCTCATGACCTTCACCCTTAAAAAGACCAGATGTTCAGGTTTATGCATAAACTCTTTCTCTTACGGGTAAATACTGTATATAGACTGGTCTCACTCACTCTAACGCTGTTGTAGCGCTTCAAAGCCTTTTCCTTGATCTCTTCCACTGGGGAAAGCATTCGTATTTAGAAGATGATTCATATTACATCGAATGCATTTCATAAGATATATATATATCGAGCGATTATATTCATGCGCATGTGATGGGGATTTACCATTTATCAGAGAACCCGCTTTACTGACGAGATGCGCATAATGTAATCAATATATATATATATTGCCCAGCCCTAGTTTGGAGTCACTAAGATATATACGGTAGTCAACATTTAAAGTGGATTAAAAAAACAACACTTTTATTCTCATAATTCAGAATTTCTTGAGCAATTTGAAATTGATATTTTTTTCCCCTTTGAATTCTACAAAATAAATGTTTTTTACATTGAGATCTGACAAGTTAGTATCTTCCAATTCTTACTCTTTTTTTTTTACTTCCAAATTAAATTTCATCTGTTTTTTTGAATTTTTGCAAGTTATGAACCGAACAATTGCAATAAAAATTGAAGTGCGGGATTAAATTTTTTTTGACAATTTTGGACAAATATTTTTTTTTTTGCAATTCTGACTTTATCTCACATATCTGTTCAATGAAGACTGGAGTAATGATGCTGAAACTTCAGCTTTGCATCACAGGAATAAGTTACATTGTAAATTATATTGAAATAAAAATGGCTATATTTAAATTGTAGTTGCATTATTACAAAATTACCATTTTACTGTATTTTTGATCAAATAAATGCAGCCTTGGCAACCCTTTGAACAGAAGTGTAGTGTATAATAATCAATCAAGTGCAGGTGTTGTAACATACATGTTCCAGAGAGATCCTGGGGGTTAATGGTTGCAGTAGCAGGCTCAAACGCTCCTGTGCGCAGAACGTAGTCGGTGCTGAGGGCCAGCGTGTTGACCCAGTGAGCGTGGCCCTGCAGTGTACGACACTGAACCCCCTACAGACCAGAACAGACACTCACACCATCATTCAGGCAAACACCATCGTGAATATAGTTAAGATTAATTTCATCTTACATCTTTGGCTCTCCAGACTTTAATGGTTCTGTCCTGAGATGAGGTGTACAGGAGACCATCACCTCCCCATTTCACACACGTCACAGAATGTGTGTGTCCGGTCAGGATCTTATCATAGCGGCCCAAAACCGTATCCCAGATCCGAATCGAGCAGTCTTTACTGGTGCTAGCCAAATATCGACACTCTGGGTTCCTGTAATGGAGTCAAATGGCTGATTAATTGTCGTGTTAATTGATTATTTTATTATCAAATGTTCAGAATTATAATTGAATTAAAGGAAACGCTGGTTAACAAGGTTCTATTACGAGGGGCGAGAACCAGTAAGGCGCAAGTGACATTTCACCAACTTTACAGCCGGGCTAAAACAATAATTTACCATACTTTGGTATGACTTCGTGTGCTGATTTTAATCGTTTATAACAAACATTTGTACACTCATGACTGCTGTTTAATAACTAACGATTAATAGATTGCAAAAACAAAAAAATAGGCTAACATACTTTGATTAAATGCAAAAACATTTAATGCAAAAACAAAAAAATGCAAAAACAAAAAAATAGGCTAACATACTTTGATTATACAAACAAACTTTTTTTTTTTTTTTAACTCACAGGTGAAGAGGTTCCCAGCACAGCCAGGTGATCCACTTCGTATGTCCTGTCAAGGGCTTTCCAATCTGACTTCCTGTGATTGGATCCCACAAAAAGATCTGCAAAGATCACAGGAGATATACACCTACAGAACGTCTTGTACACTGGGTTATCGGTGACTTATAATAAACATGATATGCGCACCTGACTGTTTTTGCACCCTGATGCTAGTTTCTTGCCATCCGGAGACCAGGCAATGGATAAAACCCAATGTGTGTGTCCTTATAAAACATGATGGAAAATGTCAACTGCATGGTTTAATGTACAGATGCCCTGTATTTTATATCATTGTGCAAAAAAACTGACCCCTAGCAGTGTGGTGAGGCGTTTCTGTGCTCAGATCCCAAAACCTCACTGTTGTGTCCCCAGATCCACTGGCAAGATATCTGATGAACATCTCCAAAAGCTTTATTTGAATGCATGCATGCATTTATTTAACTGTATTTATATAAATGAACATGTAGTGTCACTGTTTATTCCACTTACTTTCCTGTAGGGCTAAAAGCCACAGAGATGACGGCCTCTGTGTGGCCCTCTAAAGAGCTGGTACACCGAGCCACGGCCCGCACACGAAACACAGCCTGTGGCTGGTACACTACCGGCAGCACCTGTTCAGTCTCCAGACCCAGCGTCTGCACACAGGAGCCCAGGGACGACACCACCTCTGCATCCTTTACAAAGAACAGAAACGGCACAGGCTCCTCCTGAGAGACAAAAAAAAATCTGTCATAATCAGCCTCAAAGTAACATAACACATTTTTTCTTAAAGCAAAGTTGTTGTACATTATACATGTCTTTGAATGCTGGTGATCATCATTTCTTTTTTCACCACTTTAAACATTTATTTATTTATTTAGGCAATTCACTCAGATCGTTCTAAGAAACTATATTTCAAGTAACCAATATATTACATAAGAAAATAATATATTATGTAATAAAAACCGAATTAAAAGTAAATTATTTTGACATTATATGTTACATTGTATCCGTGACAATGTTTTCTTTTTTTTAAATATTTTTTTTAGATATAATATGTCACACTGTTGTCGCATCATGTCAACTACCCAAATATATGAACAACAAAAATATGGTTCACGTACTTTATGGATTAAATAAACTGTATGCATTACTGTTTAGTCACTGACATACTGTATAACTTTTATTTACAAGTTACAACAGGTTCATTATGTACCTCAACATTCACAGTAAATACATTAACAAGTTGCTAAAGAAATATGTTAATTGAAAGTCCTGAAAAAAAAAATCACAACTGTTTCCTTCACTGATAACAATACGAAAAAATATCTGAACGATTTTTGAAGGATCATGTGACACTAAAGATTGATGTGATGGTTCTGAAAAATCCTATATTTTTTTTACAGGAATTAATTACACTTTAAAAGTATATTAAAATATGAAACAGTTGTTTTAAGTTGTAATATTATTTCACAATATTAGAGATCAAATACATGCAGCATTGGTGAAAATAAGAGACTTATTATTTCAAAACAATAAAAAAAACTTACCTAGCTCAAACTTTTGAACGGTAGATATGTACATATACATGTACCCAAGTAGGGTTCTAACAGAATAGATCATTGTGTACTATACTCTGACAGCTGTATGAAGTACATACTCCAGTCCGTCATACCTACCTTCTGTAACAGCGCGTTGCAGACCAGCTGCAGTTTATCCGGACTGATGTCCAGCGGCACATCGAAGGGGGATCCGAGCACCTCACCGCTCTCATCCTGGAGCTGGATCAACACACGCTCCCCGTCCACGCTCATCTTTCTCTTCAAACTAAAAAACACACTGAAGGAGTTATATACAATACCAGCACGTGAGTCACCAAAGTGCAGAACAAGATTTTTAAATCGACTATGTGTCGGTAAGGTTTTATAAATTAGGAAAAATAAAGAAAAAATCCATAAGCATACAGAATACGAGAATGTCCAGACAGTTAAAACAGAAATACCTGTCGTTATTGATAACAGGACACTCCACGCGTGCGACGTTGTGTATTTCGGACGCACGCAAAATACGTGTGCGTGACGTCATAACCGAGCGCCTTGTGTGAGTCAAGTCGGAAAAGAAGCAGAAGCTCAGCCGACACCAGAATGGGTGGCAAAAATAAACAGAGAACGAAAGGAAATGTTCGGGTAAGACAAATACATTATTGACGTATTCTAGGTACAAGCCAAATCGGTGAAATAATAGCAAAAGTCAGTGTAGCTGACTCTACAACTGGTCAGTGCTGTAAACTATGACAGCTCACATGGATAACGTTAGTTCAAAACAACAAATTTGTGGTCTTATGCATTTTTGTAACGTAGTGTAGTAAAGAAATTTTTTATAAAATATTTGATGTGACAAACATTTTTTTGATCGTGTCTGTTATGTAAACTTGTGTTCTTAGAGTCCAGAGGTCACGTGTTTGTAGTGTAATCAGACAGAACGTGCTGTAAAGGATAGTGGTGTAACATGACTATACCATGGGGATATAATCATCTAGACGGGAAATGGTGATGAATGTGTAATGACAGCCCTGTCTTATCTGTTTTTCAGCCATCCAGCAGTGGCAGAGCTGCTGATCTGTTGGCCAGGGAAAGTGGCATTGTTCCGGGGTTTGTGGGATTCGGTGTTTCCACCTCCAGTGATCCAGGATATGTACCTGCTGTACAGGGGGCAGAGGAGATAGACAATCTAGTGGATGCAGACTTTCGCATGGTTCTACGGAAGCTGTCCAAAAGAGATGCAGTCACAAAATTGAAGGTATACTTTATTGTGATCGATTGGATTAAAATGTGGATCACTAAACACCTTTGCGGTCATTCTTTATCTCAACACATAGTTCCCGAATACAGCGAGGAAAAATAGTTCTGCCTTTTTTCTTTGTGTAAACATTTGGGGCGGCGCTATGAAAATAAACCCACTCTGTGATGTAAAAAAAGTGGGTGGGTGTTTAAACATTTCAGGGCAGCGTAAACAGGTCATAACTTTTGCAAAGAATATCTCTTTGTTTTTGAAACTTTAGTCTTTGCAACTTTAGGAATATGCACAGCTTGTATCACACTCCAAAGAAAAAGGAAAACTTGAAATTGCGTCATATGACCCCTTTTAAACCTGTAAAATAAAAAATACACATATAGACATTAACAGGCACAATACAAGTTAGCTTTCCACTTATGACTCTAAACACAAACCTGCCACTTAATATATCTAACCTCAATACAGCATGTAATTATATGCTTAAAATATAATGGCTTTATAAGTTATATTGAAAATGCAACCATTTATTTGAACTGCAATATCAGTAAATACACGGAATAATCCAATCCTATTACATAGGTATATAAACCAAATGAAATTATATAAAACATTTAGTTTCACTGACTCAGTAATTGAATGACTCATAAATGCTGGTATATGTGTGTTTCAGGCAGTACAAGAGTTTGGAGCAATGTGTCAAGAGCGACAGCCGGATGTTGTAAAAGGTGTCCTCCCATACTGGCCTCGGATATACTGCCGAATATCAGTGGTAAAGGAAGACCCTGTCATTATTTGTATATTATGTATTGATATATTTATAATTTAATCCTGTATGTCATTTTATTTGACTTTTGCATTAGTGTAAATGTACATGGTCAGTTTAACATTCTGCAAGGTGTAATGGCAAAGGATCCCCAAATCCAGATGTGAAGAACTTGTTGCATCTTTCCCGAAAAAAACTCATGGCTGTATTCGATCAAAAGGGTGCTTCTACTAAATTTTGAGCAAAGGGTCTGAATACTTAGGACCATGTGATATTTCAGTTTTTCCTTTTTAATAAATCTCCAAAAATGTCAACCATTCTGTGTTTTTCTGTCAATATGGGGTGCATTAATGAGGAAAAAAAATGAACTTACATGATTTTAGCAAATGGCTGCAATATAACAAAGAGTAAAAATGTAAGGCGGTCTGAATACTTTCTGGGCTCACTATATGTGAACCCATTTATCACCTGAGTTCTACACCGTTTAGCTCCAAATCACACCTGCTTCAATGTTTCTAGTGATCCTAAAGACCTCGATTAGCTGGATCAGGTGTGTTTAATAAGGATTGGAGCGAAACTGTGCCCCTCAAGGAATTAAGTTTGAGATCAATGTCATATAGAGAGGCAGCAAGGAGATGTAAATGTTTAATTTAGTTGAATTTGTGTAAAAAGAAGGTTAGTTTAATACGTATATAATATATTTTCATCAGGACCACGATCGGCGAGTGCGGGAGGCCACGCAGCAGGCCTTTGAGCAGCTGGTTTTAAAAGTGAAGAGGAATCTAGCCCCCTACCTGAAGAGCATCATGGGTCACTGGCTCATCTCTCAGTGTGACACATACTCTCCTGCTGCCTCGGCTGCCAGCACTGCTTTCCAGGCCGCGTTTCCCCTGAATAAACAACCAGAGGCCATCAGCTTCTGTAAAGATGAAGTCCTGAATGTAAGAAAATCTTATGTTAAGCTCATATTGAGGAAAAATAACAAACAGCCGAATTTTTGATGCAGGTTGACATCTCAGCAAAAGTTAAAAAAAAATCTAATTTTCAGGTTCTCCAAGACAATTTGCTGAAAGAAACAGCTGACACTCTCAGTGACCCTCAGTAAGTGTATGATATGCACAAAAATAACCTGACGGTGATATTGGTTTTGATCTACTTTATCATATTGTTATATTTGATGTATACCATGTGTCAATGTGCCTGATTAATAATAGTAGTTTATGTGAACAATATATATATTTGTTTATTTTATTTATATTGTTTTGTTTTTGCACATGAGTGTGCCAGAGGAGGAGCGAGAGGTGAAGTACATCCGTCTGTTGACCAGCTCTTTGCTGGCCCTGAAGAGATTGCTGAGCGTTTTACCCGAGCAGGACAGAGAGTTTCTAAAGGAGCGACTGACCCAACTCATTACACAGGGAAAATTCTGGAAGTACAGCAAACACAAGACCCCACAGGTGACCCTAACAAGTATCCTAACCAGATGTGATCGTGACATTTGAATTTAAAATACTTTTCAACCACGCTAAAATCTCATAGGCTCATAATCCTATTCAAACTAGCTGTATATAAAAGTTAAATATGCTCTAAATTGTTATTAATATGGAAATATTAAAATTTGCTTTTATTCAGAACTGAAAAATGACTAATGTTTGGTGTAAGATGTCACTGTAATATGCAGTTTATTACATAAAAAAATAAATTATTCACATTGCATTTGTGCATTTAAATCAGGTGTTTTAATGTTATTCAAAGTTGTCTGTTTTATTTTCTAGATTCGAGGGGCATTCTTTGAGCTGATTGCTACCATGTGCGTGCACACCCCCCAGCTGATTCAGGCCGAAGCGGCCCGGGCATGTTCTGCTGTACTGCTGTCAATCGACGACACAGACCCGGTGGTGCTTCCCCCATTGTGGGAGGCGGTCCTCCATATTCTG
Source organism: Enteromius anoplus (assembly GCA_032359395.1). NCBI lineage: Eukaryota > Metazoa > Chordata > Actinopteri > Cypriniformes > Cyprinidae > Enteromius > Enteromius anoplus. The sequence goes on from JAUMHG010000050.1 coordinate 7,147,869, forward strand.
TCCTGCTTTGATGTGAGACTGTTTTTTAAAATCCTCACTCAGAAAAATACTGTTTAATAGTGTGGTAGTTTGGGGTCAGTAAGTTCAGTACATTTTGGTTACCCCAAACGTGTAAATAGTAGTGCAAAAAATTAATATAAAAGTTATATATTTATTTGAAATAATAAACAATAAAAAGGCCATAACCTGTATTCAGTCTTGAAATGTTATTGCACCTTATAGCTGTCTGATTTATGAATCACAGTTATCATGTGAACTCTGTGCAGAACTGCTGGACACATGTCAGTGCCAGGAAAGGCGTGATGCCGAAGCTCTGGGTGCTTCTTAAAGAAGGAGGTCGAGGTCTTGCAACATCTCTGCATCCAAACCTGCTCCCGTTTATAAGCAAACTGCCAGCAGAGGTCACACAGCCCAACCTGGAGTTCTCCAGGACATTCCTCACATCTGTCATACAGGGGTAAATGATGTCATATTGTTATTCATAGAGTCATCATTTTATATGCACATACCTGCAGCGAAATAGCCTTTTTAAATTAGCTATATTACTTCTACTATATACATTTGTTAATTTTATATATATTTTTTCCCTCAAAATTCAAAAAGTTATATATAAGGGGAAAAATGTATCATACAATTCAGTTTATATATTTATATATATAAATACCCCAAAATGTTAGTTATTGTAAATTGTAATTATTCTATATATCTAGCATTGGTGAGCAAAAGAGATAATTTGTAATAATTATTCCACACGTTTTATTGCAGTGTATATTAACACATTTTAATTTATGTTTTCCTTCTTTCTGGTCTGTTTGGTCCAGGCTGTCGAGTGATCGTGCCATGTCCAGTCCCTCAGAGAGTGCAGCTATTATTTTTGCCACAATGGAGTGCTTTCGGTTCATCATCCTACAGAATGCTGGAGATGAGCTGGAGCAGAGAAACATCCAGAACATGCTGATCTCAGAACAGGTCTGTGAGTCACAATAAAAAGGTCTCCCTCTAAATCTGCTAATATCTCATGCATTGTCCTCTCTCTTCACAGCTCCTGCCGTTGATTGACAGAGCTCTGGGAAACCCATCGATGCAGACGGGTCCTCTGTTCCCTCTGGTCTCAGATATGCTGCTGTCCTGGGAAAAGCGGCTGGCTGGGAAAGAGGCTCCCACCTTTCAAAGACTGCTTTCAGACTTCTGGGAGGGTCTGGGTCGTCAGTGCACAACTTACGTAGACTGTGAGGAAGCCAAGCAAACCGCCCTGGAGGGCATTGCATCGCTCCTGCAGATTATGTATAACCCCAACAGTGCCAGTAAGCAGGCTAAGAAGAAGAAAACTGTGAAAATTTGCTTTACTGACAGGAGGGAAGAAAGAGGCCAAGGAGAGGAACCTCCCAGGGAAGCTCCAGCGGTCGAGGAGCAGCATTGTCCCTTGAGAAATGGACACCTGCTGGATTTGGTGTGCCAGCTGGCGGAGCTCAACATGGTGCACGTGAGTGAACGCGAGTCGGAAAGGCACCTGCGCTTTTTGTCTCAGCTGCTCAGGGCGTTCCCGAGTCCTCAGGTGTTCCAGGTGCTTCTGAGGCCGGAGGAAATGAAGCCTGAAATGGGGCCGGAGCTCAGGCCGCTCGCTGAGAACGCAGCTGTCCACTTTCTCCTACAAAGAGTGACTGTATGGTTAAAACAAGACGACAGGAAGGACACTGACTTCTTGGTGGACATGGTTTTCAGTTCCCTGCAGTGCTGCAGCTCCAATGATGACAAGACACTGATCCTCAACAAGATTAGTGTAAGAGACCCACATGATTCAGGGCATTGGGATACTACAGGGAAACATTAAAGCGATTACCTTTTAAAGGGTATCATTAGACATGAAACAAAGTAACAACAACAGCATAATATCCCACACCGGTCTTCAGGAAGGAATTATATTTATTACAAATAATAATGTTATATTATATAATGTTTTTTTATATTTCTCATTTTCACAAAAGCTTTGATAATATAATATAATATTTATAGACTCTCAGTAAGATATAAACATGTTGGATTCTTACTTTCTTTGCCAACTTATTATTATTTTAG
>JAUMHG010000050.1:7151452-7174027 GCA_032359395.1 Enteromius anoplus
ATTTAATTTATTCTTTTTTTTCCTTCCAAGGATGCCAAAAGCAACAGAAAAGCTTTTTGTAACACTATAAATATAATACTGCACAGTTTTCGTTAAAATATTATGCAGCACAACTGTTTTCAACAATTCTGTGTTTTTCTGTCAATACGGGGTACATTAATGAGGAAAAAAAATGAACTTACATGATTTTAGCAAATGGCTGCAAAAATGTAAGGGGGTCTTAAGCAGCAAGTCAGGACTGGAAATTCAGCTTCGTAGTCACATAAATAAATTACATTTGAAAATATATATAGACAGAAAAGTTAATAATTTTTCTAATGAATATTCTTACTGCAGTTTGGATCATATTAATATGGTCTTGGTGAGCCTCAAAAACAAGAAAAAATCTTACCAACCCCAAACCTTCTGTGTGTTTTTAATGAAATTTTTCCTCTTCCAACTGCTTTTTTACTTTACATCTGTTTATCAAAAGACATGATCTCATTTACAAATGTGTGATATCAATAATCAGTTATTTGTGTTTTTTTAAACAGAGGAATTTGAATTGGAGTGTGACTCTTCAGCTTATCGAAAAGGTATCTGTTTGAATGAAGTTATCTTTGTAGTTAATTACATTAAGCGGTTTACAGTGTTTTGTATTTGGAACAAAAAATGAGTTCACTAAATCGTCTCTTGTTCACTTTAATGACAGGCGTGTGCAGACCCCGTCCGTTTGGAGGTATGTGTTGGCTGGCTGAGAGGTCCGGTGTTAGGAGAGAGGTTGGTGGGTCTGGCTGGAGATCTGTGTGAAATGGGTCTGCGTGGATCACCTTCATCATCCCATCATCATGTACACGGCTGGCCTCTCATCAGCCTGGCTCTGTCACAGCAGCACAGTAATGGTAAGTCTGTATGTCTTCACTACTTAAAAACTACCACCCGATAAAATACAGCATTTATTTGAAATCTTAATCAATTTAATTCAACAAAACAAAGCCAAAAGCTCCATACTTTTGAATAATAATGAATGTCTAATTGCGAAAGTTATTATGGGAGTGTTATTATGTGTAGCGAATGATGTAATGAGTTGTTGGCTTAAAGGAAATAATGCTATTTCACCCTTTCCTCTCACTGCAGAGCCTCTCATTGGCAAGGCCTATGTCAAGCAGATCATTGACAAGCTTCACGCCACGCTGTCAGAAGCAAAGGGCATGTCAGATGCTGGGAACATGGAGCCGCTGGTCACATTCATCTCTGATGTGGCTGCCACCTTCTTTTCTTCGGTTAAAGGCTGCCTGCTGCTGGCGTCTGCCGAGGACCTGCTTGTGACCGTTTTCCAACTTTGTGCACAAGACCAAATCTCCGCTCACCTCTCGGGTGCAGACTCCAAACCATCAAGAAGTTCAAAAAAAAATAGTTGTCTTGTGTAGAACATGTTTCTCGATTTCTTTCAGTACTGCTCGACAAATAATGTTTCCTCAATTGTGTGTATTGCTTTTAAATGCATGTCTGGTTCTTCCCGGCAGATGCTCTTCTCCTGAAGCTGCAGCACGCCTACACTGCTGGCGTTCAATCACTGATCACTCACCTGGGGGCAGGGGTCACAAAGGGCACCCTCCTCCACAACATTGCACTCTGGGTTAAAAGTCAACTGCTCACCATTCCACTGACAGTCAAAAGGTCTCAAAAGGACTCGCCTCTCATCTGCTTTCTCCAAATGCTGTTTTTTTTTGTTTGGATGGCTAAAATAATATTTTGAGAACTTATCTCTATCTCCTCTGTTATTAATGTCAGTCTGCAGGTTCTAGTGCAGGCTGTGGAAAGTCTGGCTCAGACCATTGCCTCGGCCCAGAACACCAGCTGTCTCCTGTTTCAGTTTATCTGCTGTCTTACTCCTACTGAAGAGGAATGGAGTTGCATTAGACGGGCCCTGCCGCCTCAGGTACTCAAACAGTCACAAATGACAATCACACAGGCCAAACAAGCCGGAAAGATATTGGGAGGAACTATTGATTTAATGTTTACTTAAAGTGGGATAAAGAAAATAGTTCTTTAAAGGAATAGCTCACCCAAAAAGGACTCAAACCCATCTTTGTAACTTTTATGAAGCTTTTATGATTTTATGAAGCTACCATTTTTGTTTTCTTTGCATACAAAGTGTTCTCGTAGCTTCATAAAATTACAGCTGAACCATAAGTCTTTACTACCTTTATTGGCCTTGAATGTGGTAGTTCTATTGCTTTCTATGGAGGGTCAGAAAACTCTTGGATTTCATCAGACATACCTTAAGTTGGGTGTAAAGATGAAAGAAAATCTTATGGGTTTGGAACGACCTGTGAGTAATAAAGTTTTTTTTTCATTTTTTGGGTGAACTAACCTTTTAGTATGTCCAAAATATTTTGTTTTAATGAATTACCTTTGTGCATCTCTGCAGTGGGTGAAACACCCTCTACTGTGTGGTCGTCTCAGAGTCACTGGTGAATACCCCTGCATGGGCTTTTTTCCGACTAACCAGCTGCCTGCACACCTGTGTGTAAGTGCATTACTGGGCAGAATTATCTTCCTTGCAGCTTCACCTGATGACCAGCAGGTGGAAGCAGACGTCTCTGAAATTCCTGATCTCAAACACATAGGTGAGAATTATTCATTCTTCTATTTGCTTATGCTTGGAGCTCTGCAGTTTTTATTGTGGGGACAAACATATAATGCACTGAAATATCATGTATCAAGACCTGAAGATAGACACTTTTAGAATCGTACTAAAATTCCTTTTATTTGCTACAAGTATTTTTTATGTTGTTTTAAGGCCTTATCAAATGTATATTGAATATGGTACAGTAGGCTTTATCCACCATTTTCCTGACAAATAAATGGGTGCTGCCATTTGTAAAGTCTGTGGGTATACAGTGGGTACGGAAAGTATTCAGACCCCCTTAAATTGTTCACTCTTTGTTTTGTTGCAGCCATTTGCTAAAATCATGTAAGTTAATTTTTTTTCCTCATTAATGTACACACCGCACCCCATATTGACAGAAAAACACAGAATTGTTGACATTTTTGCTGATTTATTAAAAAGAAAAACTGAAATATAACATGGTCATAAGTATTCAGACCCTTTGCTGTGACACTCGGGTGCTGTCCGTTTCTTCTGATCATCCTTGAGATGTTTGTACATCTTCATTTGAGTCCAGCTGTGTTTGATTATACTGATTGGACTTGATTAGAAAAGCCACACACCTGTCTATATAAGATCTTACAGCTCACAATGCATGTCTGAGCAAATGAGAATCATGAGGTCAAAAGAACTGCCTGAAGAGTTCAGACACAGAACTGTGGCAGGGCACAGATCTGGCTAAGGTTACTAAACAATTTCTGCTGCACTTAAGGTTCCTAAGAGCACAGTGGCCTCCATAATCTTTAAATGGAAGATGTTTGATACGATCAGAACCCTTCCTAGAGCTGGCCGTCCGGCCAAACTGAGCTATCGTGGGAGAAGATCCTTGGTGAGAGAGGTAAAGAAGAACCCAAAGATCACTGTAGCTGAGCTCCAAAGATGCAGTCGGGAGATTGGAGAAAGTTGTAGAAAGTCAACCATCACTGCAGCCCTCCACCAGTCAGGGCTTTATGACCGAGTGCAAGACACATGAAAGCCCGCATGGGGTTTGCTAAAAAACAATGTGGGGGTGTTTTTCAGCTGCAGGGACAGGACGACTGGCTGCAATCGAGGGAAAGATGAATGCGGCCAAGTACAGGGATATCCTGGACGAAAACCTTTTACAGAGTCAAAAGGGTGCTTCCACTAAATACTGACCACGTGATATTTCAGTTTATCTTTTTTAATAAATCTGCAAAAATGTCAACAATTCTGTGTTTTTCTGTCAATATGGGGTGTTGTGTGTAAATAATGAGGAAAAAAAAGAACTTTTAAATGATTTTAGCAAATGGCTGCAATATAACAAAGAGTGAACAATTCAAGGGGGTCTGAATGCTTTCCGTACCCACTGAAGCTTCCGGTCTCATCCATGTCCAACTATTTCGTTTTGCTGCTTGATCATGTTATTATGATGTCTTATCATGTTAATGTAATGCATTATCTTAATTATGAACGCACTGGTTTGTAGTACAAACAGGTTTACTGCACCTTGTAATTCTCCTTGTAATATAACTATAGCATCTAATGAACAAGAAGCCTCACCCATAGGCTTACGTCTGCATTCAGGGAAAAGGTGGATAGCATTGGTCTCAAACTCAATTCCTGGAGGGCCACTGATCTGCACAGTTTAGCTCCAATCAGCTCCACATCACACCTGCTTAGAAGTTTCTAGTGATCCTAAAGACCTTGATTAGCTGGATACGGTGTGTTTAATTAGGGTTGGAGCGAAACTGTGCAGAACTGTGGGCCCATTGAGCTTGAGGCCAACAGTGCTTTATAGAGTTGTCACCAATACTTGTTTCAATGTAGTTTCAGAGATTTTCTATGGACTTCAGTGGTGTGAAGAAATTGAGCTTTCACCACCCATGGTGTCTGAATATCACAAACTGTTGCAGTCCTGGAGCTTAGAGCAGAGAATTCACAACAACAGCCTGATCCAGGCTCCTCTGTTAGACACACTTTTCACAAGGTCAGCTTATTCATGTGATTTATTTATTCTTAAATTATTTTTAGTAAGCATAATTCATAGAACCTCATTCTTTTTGATCACAGGTCACAACAAGAGGGCTCCCTTTGGTCACTAGCTCTGGCAAAATACATGCAGAACAGCAAAATGAAAACAAGCCACATTAAGGCCTTATATGGCAATGTAGAAAGGTAAGATCTTTATTAATATCACACACGCACACATTTGTATTTGTGGTTTATGGGGACACTCCATAGGTACAATGGTTATTATACTGTATGTGCTATTGCCCTACACAAACCCTACACCTAAACATGCCCCTTACTGGAACCTTTCTGCATTTTTGGGTTTTCAGTCATTACCCTAGTCTTCAGTGTCACATGATCCTCCAGAAGCTGATTAACGTAGATTTAATTTTTTTTTGCATTTTATTTTATAGTACTTTTGTTTACTTGAAATAGAAATCGTAGTAGAAATGTCAGCCGAGCCAGCAAGGTGGTAGTGGTGTTCCTGCTAATTCTGTGGCTTTTTTGTGTGTTAGTTTCTTTCCCCTCTCAGAACACAGTGTGAGCACGGTGCAGGTGTTGTGTCCATTTATAGCCAGTGAAGAGAGAGAATCCCTCATCGCCTTGTGTGTCGCCGAGCTCCTTAACTGGCAGGACGGAGAGCAGGACTGCATCGATAGTGAGATTCAAATCATATACACTCCGCACATGATGAGTCATATAGGCTGTGCTACACCGATCCCCCTCACTTAGGTGATGTGAAAGAATAATGTTGTGTGTGTGTAGGTGTGTGGGGCTGTCTGGCCGTGCTGTTCTGCTGTCTTCAGGCCGACACGGCTGTGGAGGATGAGATCTTGTTGGCTGTCGTTGCTACGATTGCCGAATGGAGGAACAGTAGAGAGGAGTGGTTCCTCTTCAGCAGGTGAGACTGTCCCTCAGCTATGTGTATCCCTGCAATGTGGAAGATGGCAGTGGCAGTCGTGTTTATGCCAGAGCTGTGGCCGTGATGCTCAAGTGGGAGGTGCAGGTTTTTATTTGCCCTCTTCATTGTAGCTTTCTTATAGTAATCTAAACAAATGCATAAAATGTTTACAAACAATCTAATATTTAAAAAAATATCTCAAGAAATATAATATAATATAATATCAGAAATATCAACATGGTTCCTATCCCTTCATTATTTTATATAAATAATCAATTTTTATCAATATTTTTCAGAAAATGCATTCACAAAAATAACATTTAATGCAGAAAACCAGAAAAATTATTAAATGATTTTGACTATCCCAACTTAACTATATTTTTTGAATAAAACATTTAAAATATAAATTCAGTAAGGAATGCAAATGAATTATAGCTAGCATAACAATGTTAAATGTATCAAGAATGTAAACTTTTACTATACCGTAAGAATAAATATGCAACATATAAATTAATAAGTAATAATAAAAATAATTGAATAAGAAGGAATGTGAAGCATCTTGGAATAATAATAATTATTATTATATAATATAACAATTTCTTAAAACTGTTAAGTCAGTCAGTGCAAGTTTCTTTGAGTTGAAACTGCTCAGATTTATATTTTATTCTATGACTAGTCTTAAGCCTTGTTTGTGAAACCTGGGGCTTATTATTTAATTAAATTAAATTAAATTAAATTAAATTAATTAAATATATATTTTTTTCTATTTTTGCTGTTTGTCAATTTGCAGAGACCTTCGAAAAGTCTCTACCGCACAGCTCTTGCTGGCAGTAGAAATGATGCGTTTCCTGTGCTGGATGGTGGATCGTTCTCCCACAGTCTTGGGAAACACTCATTGGGATCTCCTGCTCTGCTCAATGCTGGCATGGCTTGAGGTGAGATTTCTCTCTCCATCTTCATTCACACTGTTTGCATGCAATAGACAGGCTCACAGCGACACTTTCCCTGTCCTCTCCAGACATTTCCACCCTAGTGCACAATCAAATCTGCATTTTGAATAGATGTTATTTTAACACCAGGTGTAAATGAGATCTGAGATGCTTTACACGTATGGCTAATCTTATAAATAATCACACCTACACGAGAACCGTGCTGCATACAGACGACGATCTAAGCGAATTGCATTTTTAATCAGCGCAACATGTCATTTGTGTTTTTCACAGACCGCCAGTGAGAACAGCAGCATGTTCTGGAATCCTTGGGTGCAGCTGTTTGTGTGTGCAAACTGTGAACTGATTGTGAGGCTGAGCGAGTTTTTCACATCGCCCCCTGCTGGTTTGGAGGAACAGCTTCCTCCAGAGTTGATCTCTGAGTGGAAGGAGTTCTTTTTGGAGGGAATACACAACCTTTTGCTCCCACTGCTTATTAAGATCCCCGGTGAGCCACCTTAATAAGAACCTTTAAGTTTAGTTTGTGGTCAAACCATTTGATTTTTTATATTTCTGCACTACTGTTCAAAAGTTTGCGGTCATTTAATGGTTTTAAAAGACTGCAGTTGTTTTTCATCAAAAATACAATATTGTGAAATATTACAATTTAAAATTGAACTGAATTTGCAGTCTTCCGTTTCACATAATACTTCAGAGATCATTCTGATTTATACTGTATACTATACTGATGCTCAAGAAATTCGCTAAAATAATTGGCGCACATTTATGTTAAAAGATATGGTTACAATGTTTCAGGTTTTGCAGGACAGCATATTGGTGCCTATGTATTTTTATAACTTTTTACAGTATATTTTATTAAATGATGTTAGTATGCCCCTCTACCTGAACTACTGAAATCGGTTTACCTTAAAATATAGCCTGGGTTCCGCGACTATAAAGCTCATAGGAGTTTTAGTTTCTCAAAGCTACCTTACTACCTGCCTTCTGGGAGGCGGGCTTAACCTGCGTCCATCAGATGCCTTTGTATACTACTGGACGAATCTAAAACCAATCAGACCACTCATTCCGATGACGTATGCGTAGCGACGGAACCTGAAGCCACCGTAACCAATCGTAGCTAGCTTCATTAAAGCAGTAGGAAAATGTCTTACTTTAATTACTTCTGCTCCGTTTTCAAAGAAAACCTGTCATGAAAATTTCTCAAAACAGCTGCAACAGCAGAGTCGAACGATTGTTGCTGCTCGGTACACGCCATGTTTGAAAGCCAGTATTGATTCCGGTCGCAGAACTGCTGCGTCATCACATTACACCCGCCTCAGTCGTGCCGGGGGAGCTCGTTTCTCATGCTCTAAAACGGCAGTTTGACCAGACTGACTTTGCTCGCAAAAAGAATGTAGCGTCAAAGGAAGTATGGGCGGGCCCAGGCTACTTAAAATAACCACCATTTAAAAAAATAAATAAATAAAAATGGTGAAATAGAAAGCCAGGTCTTTCCATAAAACATGGGTAGAACTCAAATATAGATGGCGCACATGGTCACACACACAAAGACAAAACGCCAACAGGGTAACACACAGAACTGAAATAATGCCGTAAACATTAGCTAAATAAAAGAACAACTTAGTCAGAACAAAAATAATAGGTAAAAAAATATTTATAAAGAATTCAATTATAATATTATTTATAATTTTATGTGATGACTACTGGGAATGCTCTTTTATTTTATTTATATATATATATATATATATATATATGTATTATATTTAAAAACTGTAAATGACAGTGATTTTAATGGGAAAAGATTGTAAAAATGGTGCTGTAAAAATCTGTTAAATGGTTAATAGTAAGTTCCCCTACTTTCCCTACAGTGAAAAATTGTATTGAACATTACATGTCATTTCATGGTAGTATATCGTTTTTGAAAGTGGAAAAAGAAGATATTATTTACAGTGAATTACCGTAAATTGACATTCCCAGAATTCCCATTACATTAAAAATTCGATTTTTATGTTGTTGTTGAAATAACTGTGTTTTTTATCTTTTCTGTACAGTGGGGTGGTATTTTACACCTAATGTTGCTAAATTATAGAATAATTTATGTAAAAATTATATTACAAGAATGTGATTAGTGTTTGTGTGTAATGATTGTAATGGCTTTGATTCATCACGTGACTCTCACTCTCATATCAGTGTACAATACAATTTCATTACTCGCTTGCTATATAAATATTATATCAGTTGAAATGACAGTGTTTCACTGTAAATGTAAGTTAAACCCTTATTAAAATGTTGGTACCGTAGTTTTTAGGGTGAAATTCTGTCAATCCACCGCTGCTGATTTTATTTCATTTTTTTCTGGTTTTGTACATTTTTATAGTTTAGTTTCAACAGTCGCAAAAGCCACACTTTTTTTATTTATTTGTATAACACATTAACATTGCATACAACGTGATTAAACAGTTGCTTTTAGAGTAGTTTTTTTTTTCCCCAAGACATTGTGCACAGTGTCATGGTGTAGTTAAACCTCTGTAACTTAGCTATATCTACAAACCATTCAAACTTAGTCATCATATGTTTGCCCAATAGACATTGTGACTCATCCATAGTGTTAACCTAGAAATACTTTTTGCTTGTATGATTTTTTTTTTTTTTTAAGTGTTGATGTTTGAAACATGATGTCTTGTGGTTAACAGACTACTGAAATGTCAAACCTTTGTCTCAGTGGACTTTACAGAGCCAGATGACCCTTTGTTCCCCCTGCCGGCACTGAAGGCAGTCGGGGAGGCTCTTACGTACATCCCTGTGGAGCTGCTCACACAGAATAAACTCCCTCCTCGGTTTGTAGCCGACCAGAGGAGCAGTCTGCCAGAGCCCCTCCAGACCCTGCTGAATACCCTCTCACCCCTGCTGCTCTTCAAAGCCCGGCCATTACAGCTCGCAGTCTACCACATCCTGCACAAGTACAGACTCCCTTGCTTTCCTAGAATCTTACTTCACTCGTAACTCCACACAGTAGACATTTAAGTGGGTCATATAACGGAAAACCTACAGTTTTGAGGAAATAGTTTCCCAAAAAGTTTAATTTGCCGAAACTTTAGCATTACATCACTTGCACACTAATGGATCCTCTGCAGTGAATGGGTGCTGTCAGAAAAAGAGTCTAACACAAGATGTTAATTGATAGACTGGGGTCATGTAGATTAGTTATGGATTACTTTTATGCATTTACTAGCTGTTTGCACTTCTTGACAGCAACCATTAAATCTAGAGAATTCACTGGAGAGCGTAGTAATTTCTCCAAGTCTGTTAAAATTTTATTTTATGTGAGAACTTTTCCCGAATAATTTCCCCATAATGTAGGTATGCTCTAAATGCCCTTTCACATTGATCGGCAAGTTTTAATGTGCAATAGCAAAAACTACCTTTTTAATATTAAAGAGTGAGTGAAAGGGCAGGAAACGGTCATACTAAACTAAATTACACCTGTTTGTGGTGCAGGAAAACTTGTTCAACATTATAATTGGACTTGTAGGGAAAAATAAAATGCAAAGCGTAGAAAACCGCATTAAGAAGTCAGCATGTGTCTTACCTCCTAGACATCATCTTTGTTTTCTACCTGTTCTGCAGCGTCTGCAGAAATGCTGTAATGGACTTTCCTGTAAGTTGCTTTGGTGGGAAAGTATCTGTCTAGAACATAATTGTGAATTTAATTGAAATGAATACTCCAAGGGACAGCCAGTTTTTTGCATAGCCTTAAGGTCATATTGTACGGAAGAAGTTTAATCCACAATGCGTTCCGCTTTGGGTTTAATTAAATATGCTTCATTGAGAGCACAAGCCTCTGGGAGAGAGACAGTTTTATATTCCAAGGGGTTAGCTGAGATCTCCTTTGTGCTGTTGCTGTAGCGCGATGTCCATTACAAGCCTTTGAATGAGCTTCAGTGCTGACGTGGAATCGTCTCAGGAGAAATGTGAGTGATGTGTTCGTGTCTTACAGGGTGATGCCTTTGTTGCCAGAGAGTGACAGTGAGAGTGCCAGCGCTAAGTCTGATGACGAAGATGGAGAAGAACCATGCTTGTAAGACACACACTCTTTCTCATACACAGACAGGCACTTAAAAGTTTTTGGATTGCTTTAAAAAATTCCATTTTGTTCGATTTTTTTCATGTCCATCCATCTTTGTTTGTGTTTGTATTTTAATATGCTTATTTAATTATTGTGTTATTATCCAAAATATTTAAAAAAACTAAAGTAATGCAATAAACAGTATCGAAGTAAGTGTAGGGGGGAAATAGTATACATTTATTTATGCAATTTCTATATCATATATGATTACAGTGACTTTTACTGTTTTTATTTGTTATAGTTTTTTTAATTTTTATATTTATTTAATATCTATTTGTAAAATTATTTAATTATTGTATTTGCTGTTATTTTTTTGTTTAAATATCAACCTAAAATGTTTTATTATTTAAAAAAATATCTGTTTAATGTTTATGATGTAATATTTCTTTTGTTTATTTAATATTTATTTTTTGAATTATTGTTTTTTAATTATTTGATAATTTATTTATTAATTTCTGGGGTCACCCACAAATTTGATGATATCTAGATAACTTATTGTTTGCACTTCCTGCAGGTCTCCTCCAGCAGCATTGATGAGCATCCTTTCTGCCACAGAGGAGCTCTTGGAGAATATTCTCTGTGGGGTGCAGGTGGGCGAGTTTGCAGTGGTGCAACCCCTCAGTATGGAGCACTGCTTCATTCTGGGATATCTTCTGGCCTGGAAACTCCTCTTCACCTTCTTCAAGGCTTCTTCATCTCATGTAAGTAAAATAAAGTGTCATAATGCTCTAGAGAGCTGTCAATCATTCTTTTTGATAGATTTATAACAGAGACACTCTAGGGGTTAAATGATCTGTCAGATGTAGCTGTCTTATTGTGACAGAAAATATTGAGGGATAATGTCATAGCTTTCATCTCTGGAGCTCTTTATGATTTTGAGCGAACGTAAAAAAAGGCCACAGTACTTAACACAGTAATGCAAGCAACATGACATGTCTTTTGCGTCTGTTTTTGTTTTTCAGCTGCGAGCTCAGTACTCTCTCTATTTGAAAAAGACTCGTTCTCTTCATAAACTCCTGCTCCACCTGTTCCGCCTGATGCCAGAGAACCCATCAGTGCCTGGACAGCCAGCAGAACCCTTAAACAAAGAACCCAAAACCTTCTTCACTGAGAGTTTGTCTCTCTCTCCACAGAGTATGTTGCTGATCATTTATAGCTCTGATTCTCAGCTGGTCTTACCACAGGAATCATCACTCTACAAAAATGATTTGTTGTATTTTTGGGTGAACTATCCCTTTAATAAATGTATCACTGAATATATATACACTATCACAAACTACATTGACCCAATATTATTAGTAATTAAAAAAAAAGGTGTATATATATATCTTTTTTAATATATATATATATATGTGTGTGTTATTTATTTAAAAAAAAAAAATAGAATGTGAAACCAATCTCATTTATCGCATTTAGCATTTGTTTTGTTCCTTGCTAGTTTTCTTTTTAATTTTAAAGTTCTAGCAATTTTTCCAGCAAGTTTATTATAATTTCTTTTAATTAGCTTTTCAAATATTTATATTATTTAGTACATCAATTAAACCTGTTACAGTTAGTCTTTCTCATTCTCTAATATTTAAATTTTTATTTCAGCCTCATTTAAATTTTTAAAACTTTACGAAAATTACAGAGTTTGAATAGTTCATTTTATTCATTACAGTCTACTACATGTGATCTGTTCAAAACAGGTCTGTGGCTCCTCAGTTAACAAGCAATGATTTGTAACATTTATACATTTCTCTCTCACCTGAGATCATCTCATTAGGCTTGTGTGTGTTTTCTAGAAACTGAAGGTTTGCAGTTTGAGGTTCCCCATCTGGCCTGCTCGGTGTACTATGGTGCATTAAAGGACTTGCCTGCAATGGTGCGTCTGTGGTGGAACAGTCAAGAGAAACGTGTCTTCAGCACGGTGGATAAATTCACCAGCAAGTACGTCAGCAGCGTTTTGTCTGCGCAGGAGATCGTCTCTGTTCAGTCCAGTACCCAGACTTTTGAAAACATGACGGTGAGCTGTGGTGGAAAGATTAAGTTAAAGAAATTGCTTTTTGCTTAAGTGGTTTAATACATTGTAATGGAATGTGTATCCAGGTTAAAGCACGGTCTGCCGCGCGGGAAGTGATCGCGACTTACTCTGTCGACGATATCTTCATAGAGCTGGTGATTCAGCTCCCTCAGAATTATCCACTCGGCTCTATCTTAGTGGAAAGTGGGCGGAGAGTGGGCGTGGCTGTTCAGCAGTGGCGCAATTGGATGCTTCAGCTCAGCACGTACCTTACACACCAGGTACAGGAAGTAGAAATTTTCTCAGTCTGAAGATCCTTGCACAGTGCGTCCGAAATTTGGCATGTGTTTTTCAGTTTTTTTTTTACGTATCAAACGTTTTTTTTCCTATCAAAATGCATGCTATGGATGTGAAACACAGAAAATCTCAATTAAATTAAAATGATTATTATTTATTAATTTTATACAAAAAGATATGATTTACACAACGTGAGGTCGTATTTATTTTTCAACGTGCATAAATTTCGGACTAATATTTGGCACTGGTGTGCAATGGCCTTAAACCTATTTAAGAAAAATGCAATAACATTTAGTTTAAGAAAGAAACCGTTGAAAGGTTTGTGATGTGTACAAGTTTCAAATTAAAATAACTGCTCAGTTTAGAATTTATTCTTGTTAAAACTGAATTTTCAGCATCACATGATCCTTCAGGATGCATTCTAATATGCTGATTGCTGCTCATATTTTTGTTAATATATATTCTTTAGGATTCTTTGATGCATAAAAACTTTAAAAGAATACAATTGGTTTGAAATAAAATGTATGTAATGTAATAATTAATGCAATTGTAATTTTCATCATTGCTGGAAAAAGTTTTACATCCTTTAAAAATAATCTTACTAAACATACAAAGGAATTCAAATATCACAATATTGTCTTTTTATATATACATATATATATAATTTTTGCTTCATGCTAAATTATATTTTCAGTTTCCTACTTTTTTCCATTTTTCCAAATCTTTAAGCTGACAAGGAAATTTAGAATAATAATAGTGTAATTAAGGTAATTTGAGATATGAAATGTGATCTCTGTTGTTTCTGGGTTATAATAAGTGGTATTCATACTTGTTTTTTGTTGTTGTTGTGTTTTAGGTTTGAGTACTTTTTGGGAGTAATGTTAATGTTGTCTCGTCTGTTTATGTTGAAATTGGACCAGTTGGACTGGTTTATTAAAGTAACAGTTAAATGCTCTGAGTGATATGTGTTTTGTAATATGACTAATTTCGATGATGTGTTTGGTAGAATGGCAGTATTCTGGAAGGTCTGTCGCTGTGGAAGAACAATGTTGACAAGCGTTTTGAGGGGGTGGAGGACTGTATGATCTGCTTCTCTGTCATTCACGGATCCAATTACTCGCTGCCAAAGAAAGCCTGCCGTACCTGCAAAAAGAAGTTCCACTCTGCCTGTCTGGTGAGTGCCACACACACAATCTTTTGCTCTTCCGTCATAGTTATTTTTAGATGAAGGTTTTTTGAGAGTAGAATGGGTACTTTTGAGCTTTCATGTTATTTAACAAGTTTACATCAATATCTAAAGTATCTGCAGTTTAAAGTTAACACGACACCCATTTTACTTCAAATGAGCTCGATTTTCATTTATCTATTTATTTATTTTATTGGTAGTACGACTGCATCCCTTTCAAATCGTACGTTTGAAATCCTATAGAAGCCCACCAGTGCATTTTGAAAATTAAGCATCTGCAGTAAAGTTTTCAATCTGTCCCCATTTATTACTCTCAATTCTGACGATATTTCAGAATCAGCAAAATGTGCGACCTTGATGATCTCGAGCGCTTCTTGTTCCTCACTGACCACTTGTTTCCATTTCTTCTCATTCCACAGTATAAATGGTTCACATCTAGCAACAAATCCACATGTCCTCTGTGCCGAGAGACTTTCTTCTAAGCTCTGTCTCCATGGACACAAATAATAGGTGAATGACGTCCTTGGCATACGGCTGACTCAGAAAGATATGTTCTGTTCATTTGTTTGTACATGCGATTTTTGCAGTGCTGCAAATTACCGTGGTCTTTTAGTTTCTGACTCTGAAGATACAAACAACGAAGTGAACAAACAGTAGGAATTCCGGAAAACAAAGTACCCAGACTGGATCAAAGACAGCTGGACTGGACAATGAAGGCTGAACAAGCCTGCGCATTCATGGCCTTAAAGGAATAGTTCACCAAAAATCAACATTTTGTTATTATTTGCACCTACTCGTGTCATTCCAAATCTGTTTTATGTTATTTTTGTTTTCCTGTGGAACACAGCATTTTGAGGGATATTGACACACCTGTTAAGCCCAAAAAAGTCAGTATGGATAGAAAAGTAAGTATAGTACAAGTAAAAATAACTTGGAATAGATTCATTCAGTTTGGGATGTCATGGGTAAATAATCACAAAATGTTAATTTTCTATGTGTATACTATTTCTTTACATTCTATTTTAATGTGGCAAGATGGTTCATCACACACCATCAGGTTCCATAAATTTCTCATTCTCAAATAAATCCAACTGTTCATGGTTTCTGCTGATGTGGAATATGATGTATTTTGTCTCTGATAAATGTTGAACCATATGGATGACCTGTATAGAAATAATGGACCGGGGGTTTGGCTTGATGATATTTTTATAATCGCACATAATGCTGTATGCAACGGAAATATCTGTTTGCTTTGATCTTTAGCTGTCATGGATTGCGTGACAATACACAATCTGTGGTCCTGAAATACAGATGCCTATTATACCTTCAGCCTCACTGTTTATCATACGTCATTTTACGTAATCTGCGTCTGTCAGTCAGATTGACAGTTTGTCACACTATCTGTGCATTTGTGTCTGTTCCTCAGAGACACTGTAGCTTATCTATTGAAGCTGCAAGGTAAGCTGCAGTTTGCATTTATGCTGGGAAGACATGCATTGAAGAATAATTTTAGAGGCAAAAAGAGGTTGGTGATCAAAGCCCATCTAAATCCATCTGTTGCTCGGCCATTAATATTTAATAGATGTTCTCATTGAAGAGCCACATGTATTGCATGATGCAGAACACTACCTGAAACAAATATGAACAAAACCATGTGTCTCCTCCAGCCATGTTTTAAATTTTAAACTTGTTCACGTTATTGAAGCTTATGTAAGTAGTGAGACATGAAACGCCTTTGATCTTCAATCCCATATGGCTGTGGGTTTCCCCTACACAACCAGTGTGACCAAGTGGTTTACACATTATGTTGTCACTCTACCTAGAATTTATGGAAATCGGTTTATTAGCAGAAAAATCCTTATTACACATGTATTACAATGTAATTACACAGCTATTACATTGTAATAACTGTATAATTTAGACAAATATCAGCACCTTGTGTATATAATAATATATCCATGTGTATAACCATAACAAAAGTATTTGCTTGTATTTCTTGAATGCAAAGCCTGCTCTCACTCCTATCGGTCATCCTCATTCTGTATTGTTGTCTGTATCTGTTGCCCTATACAGCGTGACTGAGGCTTATCTTCTGAGAGAGGATGGAGCAGAGGTCCCCCAAAACCAGAAAGAAAAGATCATTTTCTGTTGCATGCAGAGGAAGCTAATGCTTTGGGTGAAGAGAGGAAGGATTTAGAGCTCTTGGGGAGATTTAGACGCCTTATCTATGATAAAAATCAATAGCGGTAAAGACTACAATGAGCTCCAGGGAGACGGGATTGTCGCAAGG
The DNA here is from genome assembly GCA_032359395.1 of Enteromius anoplus. Lineage (NCBI taxonomy): Eukaryota > Metazoa > Chordata > Actinopteri > Cypriniformes > Cyprinidae > Enteromius > Enteromius anoplus. The sequence continues at coordinate 7,167,829 of JAUMHG010000050.1, forward strand.
CTCAGGTTATATTACAAAAGGAAACGCGTACGTTTTCGTCCCTTTTCCCTACTAATAGGGCTGCCTTAATAGTTAACGATGTGTCAGAGAGGAGAAAAGGAAGGAATGAAAGGAAGAAGGGAAAAGGTCAACTTTCTACATTTCGTAGGGAAAGTTTTGCAGAGTTCACACATATAATGAGCACTGTCATAACAACTTCCCCTGATTTCCTCTCGCAAAAGCCTTTTATCGGATTTATTATGCCCAGGATGCCAATAGCAATTTCAGTGTTATTGTAAAATGCTAACCCTGTAGCCGCTAGATCTTGGAAGGAGGACCAATTAGACGGCGACTGTTGGCGCCAAAATGGCAGTGGTTCTCAGGTCTGTCTCGCTGCCGTTTGAGTCATTTATTGCTGTAATGGAGGCTTTGTTTTCATTACGCGCTTGTTTGGAAGTCATTAGGTAATTAAACATGACACATGTATTCACTGGAGTGCTCTGAGCCGATGCAGTGTTTTACAACCTCCTTGCCTTAAAAACTGGCCCATCATTGTTCATAAGCTTCAAATATTGAATTCACGGCTGATATTTCCAGGAAGCAGCTATCTGGATTTATGTGAACCACTAGGTGGCAGCATTGGATGGGTTCAGTGCGTGTTTGACTTTGGAGTTGATGCTTTTTAAAACCCATCTTCAGAGATGTTTTATTCAATCTGCTCAATGTCAAGAGAGGGTTATTGCTCTTAAAAAGTATCAAACCAAAGCCATCAGGAAAAAAAAAAAAGTACCCTTCTATATTCTCAGTGCAAAATAAGGACGGATGAATGGATAGAAGGAATTACATAATAGAAGGATGGATATAGGTAGGTAGATATTGATGGACGGATGGATGGATGGATAGATGTAAAATACGATAGATAGATAAATAGATAGATAGAAAGACAGAACAATGGGTTTAGGTAGATATTGATGGACGGATGAATGGATAAATGGAAAATACAATAGAGAATGAAATTAGATGGATGGATGGAATTACAGTGTGTACGAAAAGTATTCAGACCCCCTTAAATTTTTCACTCTTCAGCCCTATTCGTATGCGAATGCATACATGAAATGACAAATGTCGTCTGAAAAAAATTCTAACTCAAACGTTTGGAAAACTAGTCGCGTCCGAATAGGGCTTTTGTTATATTGCAGCCATTTGCTAAAATTATTTAAGTTAATTTTTTTTCCTCATTAATGTACACACAGCACCCCATATTGACAGAAAAACACAGAATTTTTTGCAGATGTATTAAAAAAGAAAAAGAAATATCACATGGTCCAAAGTATTCAGACCCTTTTCTGTGACACTCATATATTTAACTCAGGTGCTGTCCGTTTCTTCTGAGCATCCTTGAGATGGTTCTACACCTTCATTTGAGTCCAGCTGTGTTTGATTATACTGATTGGACTCGATTAGGAAAGCCACACACCTGTCTATATAAGACTTTCCGTACCCACTGTAATGGAAGGAAGGATATATATAGGTAGGTAGATATTGATTGATAGATGAAAAATACAATGGATGGATCAAATTACATAATAGAAGGCTGAATCTAGGTAGGCAGATATTGATGGACGGATGGGTGGATAGATGGAAAATACAATAGAGAATGATTGATGGATAAGCCTAGTTTCCATCCAGTTTTTACGCTGTTTTGTTATCGACAAAGAGAATTTGCGTAAAAAAGCCTGTTTCTATCCCATTGGCCTTTTAACGATAAAATGGTGTGCGTGATGACGTCATCCTTAAGAAAATCAAAGTTTCTGTGTATTGCAAAAAAACTGCCCTTAAGCTGTTTCCATACATAATTTAACCTGTTGCGCAAATCCCATGCAGATAGTCTGTTCTTAAACCATTTGATTATAAAAAAAAACTTTATTAAATTATATAGGCCTACATAAAAATAACAAGTTTATTGAGTTCTGATGTTTTTGTACTTTGCTAGTACAGATACTCCAGCACCAAGCAATAGCCTATTCATAAGCTAATGTAGTTGTATTATTATTTTAATAGAATAAATATAGATATAGATAAATAGAATGATAGACAGACAGACAGAGTAGCAAGAATAAAATCCACGTAACGTACTTAGGTTCTTATATATTGTAATGCTTTGTTAATCTAGCATTGTGTATCAACAAACTGACTTTGCCAGCTCTCTGTCTTACAGCAAACTCTTATGATCTTAATGCAATCAGTGTTCTTCCTGCCATTTCAAAATGTGTGTGTGTTACAAAAAAGCGTAGGCAGGGCCAGAGCTGCTTGTTCAATTTTCAGCATAATGCTGCTGCGAGAACTAGTGTGCGGGGCCTAGTTAATATTCAGTCCATCCTGACCCATTTGAGGACTGCTGGTACTTCCAGAGTTGTCACGCCTCAGTTCAGTGCTGTAGGCTTCTTTTCAGCTCTCTAAATAGCAGCATGTCACTGCTGCTCTGCCAGCACAATGAAACCAGGCCAGCTCTCCTCCGCCTTCTTTCCACTTTCATTATTACCATTAAAGTAGCCAATTTGCATGGCTAGTGGTTTGGCTGACCCCTAGTGGAGACCGTCTCTGCTGTTCTAGCTTAAAAATTTTTTTTGCACTTCTAGTTCTACACTTGGCTATATTAGGAAATGCCCTTGTTTGACGAAAAGGTCACTTTTTTTCTTTCCACCCACTGGCAGAAGAAGAATGAGGATTTTTCCAATCTCATCTAGAGTTTGGCTACTGAATGGACAGAAATTAGCCAGTTGGAAAACTCACTTTTCATTTCGTTCTCTTGCTTAACAAAAACTGTAGTTCAGCAGATCAGTGTTATGTGTATGTATATATGTATGTATGTTTGTGCTTGTGTGTACATCTTTCATTATTAGGACGTTTAAGGTAGTCAATTATAGGAACGATTAAACAAAAATAATATAAAATACCTGCTTTAACTAAAAAATACCTAATGAAGCCACTGGCATTTTGAATGTTTCAGCATGGTGTGGCAGGGGTCAAGTATAAGCTCCTACAAAATTCAAGTTTACAGGGTGTAATTACGAGTTCTACAAAGACCTGAATTGCTTTTTACAAGTCAGAGTCTCATAATTGCTGTAATTCCAGCATGCCGTTAAGTCACTTTTTGTTCAGAATATACATTTTAAGCCTTTCCATGTGACTCATCCTTCCTCAAATCTTTTGGCTTGTTGAATGGTGCTGCATGATCAGAAGAGCAATTTTGCCTGCTGGATGGTAAAAATGTGAAGAAAAAACAAACCTGAAGAGGCACTAATGCCTTTTTTTATCAAAGAAAGTTAGTCTTTTTGAGTAAACAAACATCTAGAAGCCAATCAGAACACTCCCAACAAGTGCATAACATTGAATGGTGTCTGAATACATGAGCAGCAAAGAAATACTCTAGCAGTGACAGTATTTTTTCTCATTTTTCCCATATTTTTTGTATATTTTATAAAATCGTTTTTGCATCCCAAGCACATTGAAAAGGTCATACTTAGTAAACACCTAATTTGCTGTTTATTAATAGTAGTAAGTTAGCTGTTTTGGTGGGGACGTAGAATATGGTAATGCAGAATACGTGCTTGGAAAATGTGGTTATAAACTTGCGGTTTTAGGTATAATTGGAATATTCTGTAAGTGCCTTATTTATCCGGAACAGATGAGCTTGGCAACGTTTTATTGTGTTGGTTGTACATTTGAACGTATTAGTGCTTGAAAAATAAATCTATGCATTGCGAGATTTTCCAAATGAATTGCGATTGTTAAAGGTTACTACTCATTTGCGTTTAAAAATATCGTTCTACACCATCCTATCCTATCCTAAACCTAACTGATAGTGTGATGAAATGCTATTTGATAAAGCAACCATGCCATTTTAGCTTCCTCGTACAAGTCACAAGTTCAGTGCTGTACCGGGTGGGACACCGAGCATGTTTACTCCATCAGAAAAGCTGTTTAAATGGAGCTGGTTTTCTGATTCAAACATAAGGGCACTGTGTTAACATAATTCTAACCTAGGCTCATTGGAAATGCGTACCTCCACATACATTTCTGCAAAACTGAAAAACATGCCTATACATAAGTGTTGCAGCAGTTTCCTGTTGAAATGAACACTTTGTACTAAAGGCAGTACTACTCAGACCACATTTATTCCTTTTCACACAAGTATGATTTACAGGTATATTTTGATTAATGAAAGCACAATTACTTGCGGAATGTTATGTTATGACTAAAATCCCGCATGATTTGAAAATTCATTCATTGTTAGCACATACAAAGCTTGGTATGAGCTAATTATGCGTTTTGGAATTCAGTAGGTTTACTCGGTAGCTCATGCGATACAGGGAAAAGCACCTGTTTCGAACCCTATGAAACTATACGGTTCAACAAAACAACACAAATCAGCGTAAGGAAGTTAAAATAGCATGGCATAATTACATGGTTGCAAAAATTATGTAGAGGCACGTATTTCCAGTGTAACTGGGTTGCATAATTCTTCCATCAATAAAGATATGAGTGAGAAGAAAACAGTTGTTGGTGTTTACCTCTGACTTAGTGCTAATTTGAGCTGAATTGTATGTGTATAGGTATGTTTTTGGAGTTCTGCCAAAACGTAGGTAAAAGCAAATTTTCCCAGCGAGCCTGGGGTTTTATGTCCTGCTCAATTGTGTCTTCCAAGCCCCCTTAGCTGTGATAATGCACTCCGTGTCTCATTGCTTTATTAGAGTTGTCTTTAAATTCTGCATGCATTCTGCCTACCTCACTCCTCATCGCAGACGTCTTTGTCAGCACAAGCGGCTCGTCTCCTTTCTTCTGATTGGAGGGCGGGAGGAAGCGGAGTGGAGAGGCTGTGATATGTACCCAGATGGCTTCTCGCTGTGGCTGTAGGCCGACTCCCATGTGCCACACTCTTTAATCTCCCTCAGCTGTGAAGCCGGGATATCTAAATTAGAGAGGAGAGGAGAGCGGAGCAGCCATTCTCCATGCTTCAGGTTGTTTATTTGCCTTGACTGGGTTGCAGAGGTAGAACAAATGGAGAGCCCAGGGAGAGGCTTAGGACTGCGACTCAGCTAAGAGCCTTTTAAGAGAGGGGCCATTAACGCCAGTCCTCTGCTACACGGGCCGCAATGTGAAGGCACAGCCAGCCACGGGCGGAAGAGGATAGGCTGGAACAATGCATCCGAGGCAAATGCGCCGCTACTTACCCTAGCGGATTTGTAAACAGAGAACCAACTCCATACCATCCGCACTCCCCTAAATCGAAACTCTATTCATTACGAGCGAAACCTCTCGCAGCTCGTCGTTCAGCGGGTGAGGACGACCTCTGCCCACATCATCCGTTGTTCGCGGAGAGCGAAGCTGTTGTTTACGGAAAGCGTAGTCTGTTTACGGGAGTATGCTAATGAGTTCATAGCCTCTAGGTCTTGAGATCAGAGAGGCTCAGCATGGAGCAGGAGCCCGAGGCGGCCGCCTCACGGGGAGCTGAAGGGAGAGAGTGTCTTACATGACAGTAATGCTGAAAACAATTTTTATAAGGCCCTGTTTATGGCAAGCTCGGTGGCAGAAAGTCTGTTTGCTGTCGAGGCGGCTGAAATACTTATGAGATGCTACAATCAAAGTCAGCGAGACTGCTGGGGTGAAGGGATGCTTTATTCAGAAATGAGAATTATTAGGGTAATCGAAGGAACTTTGTTTTTGTTCTATACCATTAAGCAAATCCTAATTGCCAATTACCTTGATTTATAATCTAAAACGCTTTCCAAGAGTTCATTTAATGGTGCATTGGTAATTGAAGATGGTAATTACTTTCTTGAAAAAAGAATGAGGTGTTGTTTTGGTACGTTTGGTACGTTTTTGTTGGTGTTAAGCACCCAGAAATAGGTCGATGATGTGTTTTGGATGGATTTAGTTGAGAAGATCCTACTATATACTCAATAAAGTAAGACTCCCCTATTGGCATCTTATGGTTCTATTAACAACCTTTAACATCCATGCATAGAACATTCAAATGTTTATCGCAAAAAGAATATCAAATATAGTATCAAATATAATGCTTATCATGCCTCTTACAACACTTTTCCCTAGTTTCACAGACAAGGCTTAAGCTAGTCCTTGACTAAATTGCATGTTTGAGCTGTCTCAGATGAAAATATCTTGCTCTGACATATCTTAAAACATGTCAGTGTCATTG